>MU673121.1:0-18083 GCA_026770625.1 Nicotiana glauca
TGGTAATCTAATTGGCTGGACTGACAGCGGTGTCCGGCGCCACCACGACCCTTAGTGGATTTTGGGTCGTGACAAACCTCGTCTCTAATTTACAATTTAATTTGTAGTTTTTGCGTTATAGATCGAAGTGATAAGAATTCCAGAATTTGTAAAGAGTAAGGAAAGCTATATTGAGGTATGTATGGCTAAAACCCCCTTTTATTAGAAATTGACCTTCGTTGACATTTACGAAAGTGTGGTGAGATTTGAATTGGTTGGTGTGTTGATTATTGTTTCACATTGATTGATTTTCAATTTATATAAACACATACATGAAAGATGTGCCCCAAATGTGAGTAATGTACTATTCTTGATATTTAACGAAGTATGAAGTATACCATCATGTGTTGAAATGTGTGAAGGAGCCAGGGGCAATCCAGGCCAAGACCGCAGAAGCGGCTCCGCTGATGCAGTCCTCAAATCGCAGAAGCGGTTCCTTCCCTTTTGGCCAATTTTGCAGATGTGGCTCTTCTTCCCCAGGTGCGGGACCGCAGATGCAGTCCCCTAACCGCAGATGCGGAAATCGTTGGGTAGTGAACTTTATTTAATTCGAGCTCAAAGTCCATTTATTTCATTCTTCTCTACACTCGGGCGATTTGGGAGCCTCCAAAGAGGGGATTTCAATATAGCACTTCAACGTAAGTTAATTCCACTCACTATTAGTTTAAATACATGTATATTAAGTAGATTAAACACTACGAACTAGGTGAAATCAAAGGGGTTAGAGCTAGACCTAGGGTTTAAATAAAATTAAGATTTAACCACGAAATTTATTATGAAATGAACTAGAATTCATATATTATTGATCCTTAGGTTATAGAGAACAACTTTCTTCGAAAATTCTCAGAATTCGGGCACGTGGGCCTGGGGTTGGAATTTAGGAAACATGTAAAAAAGGTTGGGAAATCGCTTAAATAGTTATAATTCAATCTTGTAGGCCTATATTGACTAGTTCTTACTTCATTTAACTAGTTTGTGATTGTTCGGGTCTGAATTGAGGTCTTGGTCTTGTTCTTGATATTGGAAGTGCGCTTTGGAGCGAGGTGAGTCTCCTTTCTAACCTTGTAAGAGGGAATTGTCCCCGTAGGAATAATAATTGAGTAATTGTTGCTAAATGCGGGGGCTACGTACGCACTAGGTGACGAGAGTCCATGCGTAGATACTACTATGCTAATCGTCCGGGTAGTTTAGGACCCATACCATGCTTTATTTATATAAATCTCTATATTATCTTGTTAATATGATCACCTAGGATATGGTAGAGACTTGAAAGTGGAATAAGAACGAACTTGTATACCTGTTGAACTCTTGCATGGCATTATTGACTATTTATGTGCCTTCGTGTGTATACTTGATATTGCTTGTTATTTGCAGATCAGGTCGATCGCCTCGGTATGAATAGATGCATCTATAGGCGCTCCGTCGACTCTCGGCAAGTGCACAGTTTATTTATGTTGTATCGGGTCGTCGCCTCGGCATATTATGAGCATGATATCTATATGGAACTTATACTTGCCTTGTTTGCTAACCTTCCGAAAAGTAAATAGATAATTGGAAATATACTGTAGAGTAGGACTTATATGCGCTGTTATAAACTTTTGCTTATTAGTGATTTTTCATGCTTAGTATATTACTTTGATATATTATTCGAACCTAGTGAGTATCATGTCGACCTCCCGTCTCTACTTCTTCGAGATTAGACGGGATACTTACTGGGTACATATTGTTTATGTACTCATAATACATTTATGTACTTAATTATACATGATCTAAGACAGATACATCTAGTTACCAGTCCGGTGCGCGCCCTTGAGCTTGTGGCAGAGACTTCCACGATGAGCTGCTTCCTTCCACTGCCGCTTAGCACCCGGATGGAGTCTTCCTTTACTTTTGTTGTCTTTCCCTATCTCAGACAGTAGGATAGAGATGTCTTATGTATATTCTACTAGATGCCCATACTTGTGACACCATGTTCTGGCACACACTTTGGTAGACATTTGTTTTTGGGTTGTATACTTATGTTATTTACAGTACTTCGCACTTCTGGCTTAAATCCTAATTAAGAATCTATTTCACTCGTTTCTGATTAAAAGCAACATAAGAATTTAGTAATGTTCTGTGTTGGCTTGCCTGGCATCGGTGTCAGGTGCCCTCATGACCTATTATGGAAATGGGTCGTGACAACATGGTATCAGAGCACTAGGTTCACGTAGGTCTCATGAGTTATGAGCAAACCTGATAGAGTCTTGTTGATCGGTACGGAGACGTATGTATTTATCTTCAAGAGGCTATAGGGTTTAGGAAAGACTAAAATTTATTCATTTCCTGTCGTGCAGTGGCTAGTGTACTTAATTTCCCTCTTTTATTCTCTCGCGAATGGTGAGAACTCGCACCGTTGACATTCTGGACCCGGAAGAAGCCGCTCCCCCAGTTGCTGGAGGCTGAGGTAGAGGCTGGGGAGGGCACCGGCCCATGGTCAGCGACGAGGGTGCCCCAGAACTATTCTAGTAGCACCACCAGCGGATCCTACGGGGGATCCTATCATTGAGGAGTAGGGCGAGGTGTCCGCAGCTGAGCCTACCCCGACGGATTTCATGACAGCACTGGGATTTCAAGAGGTTATGGGTTGCATGCTACGATTCATGGACACTATGACTGAGGCTGGTTTATTTCCAGTAGACCCAACTACTTCATATATAGGAAGGGGAGCCCAGACCCCTACCACTCAGGCTCCGGGTCATGCAGCTGCAGTATATCAGACTCTGGGTGCACTACCCGCAGATGGGGCTCAGCCAGTTGTTGCAGTGGCACCCCAGCCCATGCCACCTGTGGATGGTGATCCATAGAAGTTATTGAACAGATGGACCAGGATTCATCCTCTAGTCTTCAGGGGTAAGCGTCATGAGGATGCCCAGGACTTCATTGACATGTGCAGGGACATACTGCACAACATGAGGATATTGGAGTCGCATGGAGTTGACTTCACTACTTTTCAGCTCGAGGGCAGGGCCCGTAGATGGTGGCAGTCCTATGTTCTTGGCAGGCCAGCGGGTTCTCCTCCCATCACTTGGGTCCAGTTCGTGCAGTTGTTCTTGGATAGGTACATTCCGCCCTCTGAGAGGGAGGAGCTACGGTTTCAGTTTGAGCATCTCGAGAGGGTCAGATGTCTGTGACCGACTATGAGATGAGGTTTTTTGTATTGTCCCGCCATGCACTTATGATACTTTCGACAGATGCAGAGAGAGTGTGGAGGTTTGTCGCATGATTGCAGCTCGGAATTCGATTTGGTATGGCCCGAGAGATAGAGATGGGTACAGAGTATCAACTAGTGGTCGAGATTGCTTGCCAGATTGAGGGATATCCCCAGAGGGGTAGAGAGTAGATATAGTAGGATAAGAGAGCTAGGTTCTCTTAAGAGTTCAGAGGTGCCCCAGCTAGAGGCAAAGGTCAGTTTGGGAGGGGTCAGCCTAGTAGGCCACCAGATTTAGCACCACCTCCTGCCCGGGGGACTCCAGTGCGCCCCTATTTTAGTGCTATGCTAGAGAATTCCTATCTCCCGCCATCTATTCATGGTTCCTCCAGTGGGTATTCAGGTCCCCAGGGTCCTTCTGATTCTTATTTTAGTGCCATGCCGGAGAGTTCATGTCATCTACTGGCTATCAAGGCTTCTTCTAGTGGGTCTACGAGTTATCAGGGTCAGCCATCAGGGCAGCAGGTTGCAGCCCAGCGCTGTTGTATTGAGTGCGAAGATCCCGGTCATATAAGGAGATACTGCCCCCGACTTTAGGGCAAGGGAGTGCAGCAGGGTCAGCAGCCCATGATTTCAGCACCAGCTGCCCAGCCACCTAGAGATGGAGGGCAGACGGGTAGAGGGCGTCCTAGAGGTGGAGTTCAGGCAGGGAGAGGTCATCCAACTACTGTTCAATCAGGTGGAGGCCAGACAATCGGTGCTCCAGCTAGATTTTATGCCCTCCCAGCCAGGCCAGATACATTGGGCCCAGATGTCGTCATCACATGTATTATTTTCGTCGGTGCTGGGGATGCTTCGGTATTATTTGATCCAAGGTCTACTTATTCATATGTATCATCTTTATTTGCTCGCTCCCTGGTTATTTCTCCTGAGCCTTTGGGCACTCATGTTCATGTGTCCACTCATGTGTGTGATTATGTGGTTATGGATCGGATCTACCGGTCATGTGTGATCACTTTCTGCGGTATCGAGACTAGAGCAGATCTTCTGTTGCTTGATATGAGTGATTTTGAGGTCATCCTGGGCATGGATTGGTTATCTCCATATCACGCCGTCCTAGATTGCCATGCCAAGACTATTTCACTAGCGATGCCAGGGTTGCCGAGATTGGAGTGGAAGGGATTCACAGTTGATATGCCTAGTAGGAATATTTCCATCCTGAAGGCTCAGCATATGGTTGAGAAAGGGTGTTTGGCTTATTTAGCTTATGTTCGAGGCACCACTGCAGAGTCTCCAACGATTGATTCAGTCCCAGTAGTTTGAGAGTTTGCCGATGTTTTTCCTTCCGATCATCCTGGCATGCCTCCGGATCGGGATATTGATTTCTTCATTGATATAGCTCCAGGCACTCAGCCTATATCTATCCCATCGTACCGTATGGATCCTAAGGAGTTGAAGGAGTTGAAGGAGAAGCTTGAAGAGTTGTTGGTAAAGGGGTTTGTTAGGCCCAGTTTATCGCCTTGGGGTGTACCCATGTTATTTGTGAAGAAGAAGGATGGGACTATACGGATGTGCATTGATTACCGCCAGTTGAATAAAGTTACCATCAAGAACAAGTATCCGTTGCCTTGTATTGATGATATGTTCGACCAGTTGCAGGGTGCCAGGGTGTTCTCTAATATTGACTTGAGGTCAGGGTATCATCAGCTGAAGATTCGGGACTCGGATGTTCCGAATACTACATTCAGGACTAGATATGGCCATTATGAGTTTCTAGTGATGTTCTTTGGCTTGACTAATGCCCCAGCAGCATTTATGGATTTGATGAACAGGGTATTCAGGCCTTATATTAATTCCTTTGTTATTGTCTTCATTAAAGACATCTTAATATACTCACGTAGCCAGGGAGAGCACGAGCAGCATTTGAGAGTGGTGCTTCAGACCTTGTGAGAGCAGAAGCTATATGCTAAGTTATCCAAGTGTGAGTTTTGGCTAGAGTCGGTAGCATTCTTGGGGCATGTTGTGCTTGGGGAGGGTATTAAGGTGGATCCCAAGAAGATTGAGGCAGTTCAAAGTTGGTCACGTCCTACTTCAGTGACCGAGATTAGGAGTTTCCTGGGATTAGCAGGTCATTACCGATGATTTGTGCAGGGCTTTTCATCTATTGTATCACCTTTGCCTAGATTGACCCAGAAGGGTGCTCCATTCCATTGGTATGATGATTGTTAGGAGAGCTTTCAGAAGCTGAAGACAGCTTTGACTACGGTACCAGTTCTTGTATTGCCTTCCGGTGCAGGGATGTATACGGTATATTGCGATGCTTCACGCGTTGGTTTGGGATGTGTGTTGATGCAGGAGGGGCGAGTTATTGTATATGCTTCGCATCAGCTGAAGATTCATGAGAAGAATTACCCTGTGCACGATCTCGAATTGGCAGCGATTGTTCATGCTCTTAAGATGTGGAGGCACTATTTGTATGGGGTGCCTTGTGAGGTTTATACCGATTTCCGCAACTTACAGCATTTGTTCAAGCAGAGGGATCTCAATTTGAGGTAGCGCAGGTGGCTTCAGCTACTAAAGGATTATGACATTACCATTCTTTATCATCCGGGCAAGGCGAATGTGGTCGTGGATGCCTTGAGCAGAAAAGCAGAGAGTATGGGTAGCTTGGCATTCATTCCAACAGAGGACAGGCCACTAGCTTTGGACATCCAGTCCTTAGCTAACAGGCTTGTGAGTTGGACATTTCAGAGCCCAGCCGAGTTCTAGCATGTGTAGTTGCTCAGTCTTCGCTACTGGGGCAAATCAAGGCCCGGCAGTTCGATGATCCACATTTGGCACTTCTCAGAGAGACGATACTTCAGGGAGGTGCCAAGGAGGTTTCTATTGGCGAGGATGGTGTGTTGAGGCTTTAGGGCCGTCTATATGTTCCTAATATTGATGTTCTTAGAGAGAAGATTCTAGAGGACGCCAAGGTTTATTGGCCCCTTTGATGTTCAGAGAGAGAAGATTCTAGAGGTTCCAAGAAGGTTCTCTTGAAAGTCTCACCCATGAAGGGCATTATGAGGTTCGGGAATAAGGGCAAGTTGAGCCCAAGGTTTATTGGCCCCTTTGAGGTGTTGAGGCGAGTTGGGGAGGTTGCTTATGAGCTTTCTTTACCCCCCAGTTTATCGGGAGTTCATCCATTTTTTCATGTTTTGATGCTTCGGAAGTATCATGCCGACCTATCCCACATGTTGGACTTCAGTACTATTCAGTTAGATGAGAGTTTGAGCTATGAGGCAGAGCCAGTTACCATTATTGATAGGCAGGATCGCCAGTTGAGCTCCAAGAGGATTTTTGCGGTAACAGTCCAATGGAGGGGCCAACCGGTCGAGGAGGCGACCTGGGAGTCCTAGGAGGACATGTGGAGCATATATCCCCACTTATTCATCAGTCTATGTACCTTTCTATGTCCATTCGGGGACGAACGTTTGTTTAAGAGGTGGAGAATGTAACGATCCGACTGGTCGTTTTGCAATTATGAACCTCGTTCCCTTAAATAACACTTCTCGCGCTTGCTTTAGCCAATTTATGATTTACGGGGATGGTTGGCTCAAGAGTTAAAAGAGTTTTGAGTGAAATATGTTCAATTGTTTCTTCAGGATTCTCTTAAAAGATCAAGTTTGGCTTCGGTTAACTTTTTGGCAAAATGGACCCGAATTTGTGATTTGACTGTCCCAGATGGTCCGTGGGAAAATATGGGACCTGGGCGTATGTCCGGAATCGAATTCCGAGGCCCCTAGCCCGAGTAATGAATTTTTATTAGAAATTGTTAAGTCGAAGTTTTAAAGAATTAAAGAAACTTAGAAATCATTGATTTCCTAGTTATTGGGCTCGTATTTTGGTTCTGATGCTTGGTAAAGGTCCGTAATACCGTTTAATACTTGCCCATAAATTTTGGTATCAATCCGAGTGCTTTAAGGGCATTTTGACCCGTTAGAGGAGAATTATGAACTTGAAGTTCATTAGTTTGATTCATTTGGTTTTAGGGGGTGATTCCTAGATCTAGCATTATTCGGGTGTTTCGAGGGTTCAAGTGGGTTCGCCTCGTGATTTCGGACTTGTCGGTATGTTCGGGCGCGGCCCGGGAGCCCTGAGCGTCAAGCGGACGAGGCTCGAGTGAAGTAGGAAAATTGCTAAGGGGCTCAAGTTGCTGCTTCTGTCATAACCGCATATGCGGTTCTTGGGCAGCAGATGTGGGACCGCGGGTACAGTTAGAACTCCGCAGAAGTGGCCAGGGGCAATCCAGGCCAAGGCCGCAGAAGCGGCTCGCTAGCCGCAGATGCGGGCCTCAGACCGCTGAAGCGGTTCCTGGATTTTTGGCCAATTTCGCAAATGCGGCTCTTCTTCTGCATGTTCCGGGACCGCAAATGCAGTCCGCTAACCGCAGATGCGGAAATCGCTGGGCAGTGAGCTTCATTTAATTCGAGCTCAAAGACCATTTATTTCATTCTTCTCTACACTTGGGCGATTTGGGAGCTTCCAAAGAGGGGATTTCAACATAGCACTTCAAGGTAAGTTAATTCCACTCATTATTAGTTTAAACACATGTATATTAAGTAAATTAAACACTAAAAACTAGGTGAAATCAAAGGGGTTAGAGCTAGACCTAGGGTTTAAATAAAATTAAGATTTAACCACGAAATTTGTTATGAAATGAACTAGAATTCATATATTATTGATCCTTAGGATATAGAGAACAACTTTCTTAGAAAAATCTCGGAATCCGGGCATGTAGGCCCGGGGTCAGAATTTAGGAAACTTGTGAAAAAGGTTGGAAAATTGCTTAAATAGATAGAATTCGATCTTGTAGGCTTATATTGACTAGTTCTTACTTTATTTAACTAGTTTGTGATCGTTCGGCTCCGAATTGAGGGCTTGGGCTTGTTCTTGATATTGGAAGTGCGCTTTGGAGCGAGGTGAGTCTCCTTTCTAACCTTGTAAAAGGGATTGTCCCAATAGGAGTAATAATTGAGTAATTGTTGCTAAATACGGGGACTACGTACGCACTAGGTGACGAGTGTCCATGCGTAGCTACTACTATGCTAATCGTCCCGGTAGTTTAGGACCCACACCATGATTTATTTATGGAAATCTTTATATTATCTTGTTAATATGATCATCAAGGATATGCTAGAGACTTGAAAGGGGAATAAGAACGAACTTGTATACTTGTTGAACTCTTGCATGGCATTATTGACTATTGATGCTCCTTCGTGTGTATACTTGATATTGCTTGTTATTTGCGGATCGGGCCGATCGCCTCGGTATGAATAGATGCATCTATAGGTGCGTTGTCGACCCTCGGCAAGTGCACAGTTTATTTCTATTGGATCGGGCCGTCACCTCGGTATGTGTGCGCATGATATCTATATGAAACTTATACTTGCCTTGTTTGCTAACCTTCCGAAAAATAAATAGCTAATTGGAAATATAGTGGAGGGTAGGACTTATATGCCTTGTTATAAACTGTTGCTTATTAGTGATTTTTCATGCTTAGTATAATGCTTTGATATATTATTCGACCCTAGTGAGTATCAGTCGACCTCTCGTCTCTAGTTCTTCGAGATTAGACGTGATACTTACTGGGTACATATTGTTTATGTAGTCATACTACGCTTTTGTACTTAATTGTACATGATCTGAGGCAGATACATCTGATTACCAGTCTGGTGCGTGCCTTTGAGCTTGTGGTAGAGACTTCCACGGTGAGCTGCTTCCTTCCTCTGCCGCTCAGCAGACGGATGGAGTCTTCCTTTACTTTTGCTGTCTTTCCCTATCTCAGATAGTAGGATAGAGATGTCTTTTGTATATTCTACTAGATGCCCATACTTGTGACACCATGTTCCGGCACACACTTTGGTAGACATTTGTTTTTGGGTTGTATACTTATGTTATTTACTATATTTCGCACTTCTGGCTTAAATCCTAATTAATAATCTATTTCACTCATTTCTGATTAAAAGCAATATAAGAATTTAGTAATGTTCCGAGTTGGCTTGCTTGGCAACGGTGTCAAGCGCCCTCATGACCTATTGTGCAAATGGGTCGTGACATAATATGCTGGAAGTTCATACAGAAGTGCACCGATCTCCAGTATATTATGCTGGATCGGTCCATGTTACAGCAAAATAGTGGCTATTTTTCAATGACTTTGCAAATGCTTGCTATTTCTGAATGACCAGTCCGAAAGCTAGGTAGCCCGTGCTATTTTTACCCCTAAATATATAAATTATATATATAATATTTAATAATTATGCACTATTGATAGAATTTCTAAATCATTTGGTTAAAATAGTTATAGCTAAAAATTTTACAACTATTAAATTGTAGTTACTAGTTATTTTCCGTCCTTAATTCGTCCCAACGTAAATCGATCTTCTTAAAATGTTAGTTTAGAATACTTTTCCTTAATTCTTTGAGTGCCTTTGTAGATATTTGTAACGACCCGATCGGTAATTTTGAGCTCTAGTGCGTCATTCAGCAGTTAGAGGCCATGAGCAGCTTCATTTCAGGCATTATGACTTGTACGCGTGGTCGGAATTGAATTTCGCGAAGTTCAAAGTTGATTTGTAGGGATAATTCTCATTTTGGAATCATAAAGTTGAAAGAATTAACTAAGATTGGATTTTTGAGTAAACAACCTCGGAATCAGGATTTAAAGGTTCCAACAAGTTTGTATGATGATTCCGAACTTGGGCGTATGTCCGGATCGGGATTTCGAATACCCGGGAATGTTTTGGCGCCTATTGTGGGAGTTAGCATTTTGGAATAAATTTCATAAGTTTGGCTTGAAGTGCATTTCAGTGTTATCGATGCTTGTTTGAGATTCCGAGTCTAGAAGTAGCTCCGTATGGTGATTCTGGAGTTGGGAGCGCGATTGGAAGTGAATTCGGAGGCCCGTAGGTCGTTTTGGAGTCATTTGGCTAAAGATAGAAAATTGAAGGTTTTTGAGAAGTTTGACCGGCAGTGGACTTTTTGATAACGGGGTCGGAATACGATTTCAGAAGTTGGAGTAGGTCCATAATGTCGAATAGGACTTGCGTGTAAAATTTAAAGTCAATCGGACGTGATTTGATAGGTTTAAACATCGAAAGTGGAAGTTGGAAATTTCAAAGTTCATTAAGCTCGGATTGGGGCACGATTCATGGTTCTAGCGTTGTTTGATGTGATTTGAGACTTCGAGCAAGTCCGTATTATATTTTTAGACTTGTGCGGGTGCTTTGTTTGGAGCCTCGGGGGCTCGGGTGTTATTCGGGATACCTTCGGAGTGATTTGCTAAGAAATAGGATTGCTAGTACTAGTATGATCGCATTTGCGATGCTTGGATCGCAAATGCGACCTCGTATTTGCGAGGTCCCGTTCGCATTTGCGAGTTTGGGCTTCTAGGGGGAAGTTCGCGTTTGCGAACGAGGGATTTGATTTTGCAAGGCTGTCACCTTTGCAATTGCAAAGGAAATTGTCGCAAATGTGACCAGGACAGGGTGGGCTAGGCTTCACATTTGCGATGCAATTGTCGCAAATGCGACATCTCAATTGCGAGCCTGGAGTCGCAAATACGACTTCTGCGTCTGGAGCTGTGGCTTTTATTCCAAGACTTAGCCCATTTCCCTCATTTTCCACTTGGCCTTAGGCGATTTTTGGAGCTTTTGGGAGAGGGTCTTCACCTAGCACTTTAAGGTAACTAATTTCTACACAACATGAGTTAAATACATAGATTGTGGGTAGATTAACATGTGAAAATTAGGGAAAATCAAGGGTTTTAGATAATAACCTAGAAAATTAATATTCTTGGAATTTGTCCACGATTTTGGGTGTGGAATTTAGAGAAAATCATATATTTGAGTTCGTGAGGCTATGGGTAAACTTTATCTTCAAACAATTACGGATTCCGGGAATGTGGGCCCGATGACATTTTTGTCAACTTTTCGATCAGAGTTAGGAATTGTTATAAATTGGATTATAATGAGTACCTTAGCATATATTAATGGATTTGCATAATTATTGGTTAGTTTTGGAGCATTTTGCATTAATTCGAGTCTTCGAAAGAGTGTGGCATGCCGGTTATGGATCTTCGGAGCGAGGTGAGTCTCCTTTTTAACCTTGTAAGAGGGAATTGTCCCCATAGGTGAGTTAGTTATTTCTGTGCTCCTATTTGTGGGGGCTACATATGCACGAGGTGACGAGAGTCCGTGCGTAGCTACTATTATTCTATGGTCCGGGTAGTCTAGGACCCAAAAGCATGCTATGCTTGGATTAATCGTAAACTTATTGACAACTTGAATTGCTTAAATCACATTGAATTAGTAAATAAATTCCTAAAAGGATTAAACTTCATTTTTCTTAAATGGTTAAAAGAGGATTAACTTTCTTGGGATAATTGCTCTGTGTGGACCCTTGTTTGACTGTCTGTGTTTGTTTAATTTTGGAGTGGGCCAAAAGCCTCGGCAAGTTAAATAGATGCATCTATGGTTCGCGTCGTTTGACCCTCGGCAGTGCACAATTTATATTTCTGTTGGAGCGGGTCGTCGACCTCGACATGATTTGCGCATGCTTGCTCTTGAAACTTATTGAAGTTGCTGCTGCCTCTTTCTGGCTCAAGAATATATGTATAAATGATAAAAAGGAATGATTTCCTATAAAAGAAAGAATTGTTTATTTCCTTCAACCCATTGAATTATAAACATGTTTATAAAAATTCACGATTTAAGATATCATGGATATACCATCATGGGACCATTAGTAAGTGTCGAAGTCGACCATCTCGTCTCTACTTCTTCGAGATTAGACGAGATACTTATTGGGTAAACGTTGTTTTCATATTCGTACTACACTTCTGTGCATTTTTGTTGCACATGCATATGCATCTCTAATGGCCTACTGGGCGTAGCAGCACGGATGATACGGAGACTTAGGTGAGCTGCACTTCTCGAGGCGATTCACAGCCAGCAGAGTCTCTTTCAGTTTTCTGTATTTATTTCTGTCCAATATTATATTCCGGATAATTGTTGTATTACATTATTTCTTAGAAATTGCTCATGCACTTGTGACACCGGGTTCTGGGAGGATTTTTGAATTATTAAATATTAAATTTTGTTAAAGATTTTGCGGTTGTTTCTGTAAATTTTATTATTCGTTATTTAATGTATAAAGAAAAATAATTTTAGACAATACAAAAATTAGAATTTAATTAAGTATTTTAGTTGGCTTGCCTGACAGCGGTGTCCGACGCCACCACAACCCTCAGTGAATTTTGGGTCGTGATAATATTTTTCAAGCTACTTTGATAAGTAACTATTAAAATTCGTCCTTAACATTGAATGACTCTTGAAACATAGTAGTTATAATTACAGTATTACTTGTTTCAACTTATATTTAAAGCTAAAAGTGCTAAAAAGTACAAATAAGGAATATCTAAAGGAATATTCTTTATGTCCATATCTGAACCTATTCTACCGTTGTTTCTTCATCTCGGCTGCCCGTTTTTGGCACCAGCCTTCTTGAGAGCAACCTTCAGCCGTTACACCATGGACGACCCTGTTAGAGAATAATAAATAAAAATAACTTTGAGGCATGAAAATTGAATGTCCTTAAATAGTTATCGCCTATATACTAATTTAGGAAAATACAAAATGATTCTCTTCAGGATACAATAAAGCCTGCAATAATACTTGTGATTTTCTATGTCACTTCGTTGAAAATTCTTGTGTATTTATAGACAACTAAGAGACTCTTTCAGAAAAGATGTCTTGGTTCACAAACAGACATATTTGGTTGGACCCTTTCATAACAGACATAACTGCTTATTCGAATTTTGAATTTAAAATTCAAATAAATTTGATTTTTCTGTCACAAAATATAAATAATTAACTTTAAAATCCGACCCGGCCCAAATCCCAAGTCGAAGTCGAAGTCGAAGTCGAAGTCCAAGTCTTTGCGTAAGAAAATAAAGTTATATAATTTTAATAAAGAGAAGTCATAATTATATGATCATTTGTGAAATTTACCTTAATAATTAGAATAATGAAAATATATTTGCATGAATAAACAGTAAGTAAAGATGAGAATGACTAAGCAAATCGGAAAATCAGAGTCAGTAATCGAGCCTGCGTCTGGTAAACGCAATTAAGTCCTACCATTTTTAATTAGAGTAGTTAAGTTTAATTATGGTGCTACAATTAGCGTACTATTACTTTTCTTTCGAATACGAGATTAACACAAACCCTAATTAGACTACAGCTTAACCTCTATATAAGGAGTCTCAACTCTCTTCTCTAGTTTAATTTCACTCATCAGAATTTTAATCATCTCCAATCTGCAATATGGATTTCTGTCAATATTTTAGCAATATGAGTCTCCAGGAATCGGTTAAAAAGCAGAGCGATATTCCTTTGATGCTCGCGAAGCATGTATTCAGCAGCGAATTTAAAGGCATTGATTCTAACATGGTATTTTCACCACTCTCAATTCAAATAGTTCTTGGTCTCATTGCTACTGGCTCCAAAGGCCAGACGATGGACCAGCTGTTGTCTTTTTTCAAGCTCAACTCCATTGAAGAAGTCAATTTTCTTTCTTCTTGGCTCGTCGCTAATGTCTTAGTCGATGGCAGCCCAAGGGGAGGTCCTCGTTTGTCCGTTGCAAATGGGGCTTGGGTTGATCGAACTCTGTCTTTCAAGCATTCTTTCAAACAGATTATGGACAATGTTTACAAGGCTGCTTCGGCTTATGTTGATTTTCAGAACAAGGTTAGTCTTAGCTTTTCACTCGTTAATAAAGATTTTAGTTTAAAGATAACCGATAAAGAAGAATTAACCCAAATAGTCATCCACCTAATCTCTTAAATTAATAGTAGTCCATGGGGGTATGATAAATATGTGTAATTTTTGTTAGTAAATATATAATTGATGTATACCGGCTAAAAAAAAATATTGAATCTGGCTGGCTATAAAAATCCCAAAGATGATAAACCATTTTGCATATAGTATATGCTAACAAAGTATTTATGAGGCATGCTAAATCTTTTCAAATTAGTAAGAACATAGAAATATTTACTGTGTTTTTCCAATGTACGACGAGTTTTGTTGCGTAAAGCCAAACTTTATAAGGGCGTTAACTTTTGATTATTTATTTATTTATTTGAAGTCTATTTTCCTAAAGTTTGTTAGTTACAAAGTTATTAATAATTTTCTTATAATCAATAACAGTAAGTCTTTCTTAATTGATAATATAACTAATCCATCTAATCTATTGAGATATTGTTTATCATAGGTGAGATTTTATTGATTTTAATTTTGAAAATTTCTTTTCGCTGAAACGACGGAAACAAGAGTCACTATCATTATTCCTTGAATCAATTTTTTTATGTGACCGAGTGTATCAATTAAACTATTATCTTCTAATTGTACTATTTTTCTTAATATTTTTACTTTCGAAAATAAATCTAAACCATCACTATCGAATTGATTATTATGCTTTAAGGAACATTCAAGATTAAGGCAATATTTTTTCAAATTTGATCAACTGGTAATCTTAATTTTTACCGCTAAATAGAAAACAAAATATATTTTCATATGGTACGAATTGTTTAAATCTATTTTGAAGTGAAAAAAAGCTTTGTCGTACTATGTATAAAGTTATCAAACCCAAAGGACTATTCGAAAGATCTTGAGATTTGATTATCAACAATCTCATCAAATTGTTACTTCCTATATATTATACGTTTCTACGAAATTCGGGTTCAATATTCATTTCAACTGCAATTTTCTTGGCAGAAATCATAGCAGTTGCAAATCATTCTTCTCTATACGTATTAAAGAAAGAAATCAAACTTTGTTTCTTCACAGAATATTTTTTAAAACTTATACAAAGCCTATTAGACGTGACAAAAAATTGGGCCCCTATAAATGTGGTACCTAAAATAGTTGCTTTACTTACTTTATAGAAGGGTCGGTACCCCCTATGTTCTTTGGTTATCAATTTGACTGATCTTTAAAGCTGAATTGGATTAGATTAACTTCATATTTTAAAGTTAAAATTTAGTTATTGAAAAATTATAGGAAAAGTTCTATAAGTTGTAATTTTTCTCATGTCAATATGATAAAAAAAATGTATTTTAAAATGTTGGTCAAAATTTGAACGGCTGGAGTGTAAGATATGAACCAACATAAAGCATCTTTTCTGTTTTTTTTTTTTTTTTTTTTGAATATCACCTATATCCGTCTAGTAGCCTAGTCTGATGCTATGTTCCCTGTTTGTTTTAACTTATAATTTAAGCCTGATGAAGTTGCCAAAGAAGTCAATAAGTGGGCTGAAGAGAAAACTAATGGTCTCATCAAAGAGATTCTTCCTCCCGGTGCAGTACACAACATGACTAAGCTCATATTGGCCAATGCACTATATTTCAAAGGAGAATGGGTAAAGAAGTTCAACGCTTCAGAAACAAAAGACTATGATTTCTATCTCCTCAATGGAACATCTATTAAAGCACCCTTTATGACTAAGAATAGATTTTCCACAGTAGCAGCAGCCTATGATGGCTTTAAAGTGTTGGGACTTCCTTATAAATATGGGAATGACAATCGTCGCTTTTGCATGTATTTTATTCTCCCTGATGCCAATGACGGCTTATCAGCTATATGGGAGAAAATGACTTCAGCACCTGATTTCTTAAATCGTCATCTACCATATAAGACAGCTGATGTGCGCAGGCTTCTCATTCCTAAATTCAAAATAACTTTTAAGTTTGAAGCTTCCAAGGTTCTAAAAGAAGTTGGCCTCACACATCCTTTCTGTGTTGATGGTCTCGCTGAGATAGTGGACGATATTTTCCCTCTCTCTGTAACAAAAGTTTTTCACAAGTCGTTTATTGAAGTCAGTGAGGAAGGTACAGAAGCTGCAGCTGTTACTGCCGCTACAATGATATTTGGGTGCTCAGCTATGATGATTAAAGAGGAGCCGATAGATTTTGTTGCTGATCATCCCTTCTTGTTCCTTGTGAAAGATGATGTTACTGGTGTCATTTTGTTTATAGGAACTGTGTTGAATCCTCTCGCTGTTTAGCACATTTTGGTTTAGTATTATTTTTGTATGATTGAAACTATTCTAATTAGAGAAGCTGTTTCATTCTCAGTTTATATTTATACTCATTATACTAAGTACCTATCCTAGTCTCATAGGATTTTTGTTCCTATGGTTTTTCATGGTTATTGCTTTTACTTTTCTTTTACTTTTTGGTATTTATGGTTGTTTTTATTATTTCTATAGTTATTGTAATGATATATTGTTTCTTTTTGAGCTGATAGTCTTTTGAAAACACACACTACCCTACGACATTACTAGTTAGATTTTATTGGGTGGTTGTTGTTGTTGTTTATATTTATAGTCAAGTTTTTTTCTTTTCTGTCTGCTATTATTGTATCTAATTTAATTAGTACAGCAGTATTGGTCTTATATGTACGAAAGTTAATCCGCCAAAAAAATATATATAGAGGAAAAAAACTGTTTAACCAAAAAATAGAATTTCGGTTAAAACTAGAAATTAAGAGAAAAATCGGGTTACTGATAATCAGGAGACGAAAAGAATAAGAGACTTTTGAGAATAATAAAGCAGTAAATAAGTTTGTATTGCAATGTAATAACAATGATATTCCGTGTCCTTGCAAATGCTGAGATCTCCTCCTTTTATAGTTGATTTTTCTAAGAAAAGGTATAACGCCTTAGCTTTAAAGAGACAATTATGAGCATTAAATGACATTAAATGAAACATTACACAATCATTCTTATTCAATACTGATTCGCTAACGTATTTGATATTCAATACTGAATTTAGACTCCTTTATGCCATCAGATTCATATCTTCAATTCCTTCTGACCTCCTGGCTTTAATTAAGTTAAATAGATACGAGACTCGTATCATTTGAATAGCATCCCGTGCCTATTTAACTTTCTTCTCCTCGTATCTGATATCGCCCGTGCCTCTTAACTGATCATCATGTTTTGACCATTTGACCAGTCCACGTGTCATGCCACGTCACCTTCAATATAAATTCAGTTTTTTCCCGATACAAAAACACACAGAAGAACAATATTACAAAAAAAATTGACTCCATCTCCTACCTGCATACGCTATTGTTCTGGTCTGTAATTTTGCTCTTTGGAAAAAAAAAATGAAAAATAAGAGAAAAAATTGCTATCCTTTTCGAGCTGGGAACCTAAATAGGTTCTTTTACAACTCAAAGAACCTTTTTAAGTTAAAAAAAAAAAAAAAAAACAATTCTATATACAACGCCAGAAAAACTGGCGTTGTACATTAACACCGTTAATGTACAACGCCAGTTATTCTGACGTTGTATCAATTTGTCTGATTCAACGCCAGAAAAACTGGCGTTGTACCTATTAAATATAATCCACCATCTCCTTCACCCGTCCCATTCATCTTCTTACCCAAATTTTTCCTCCATTATTCTACTCCAATATTCTGTCCCATTAAGCTTAAAAAAAAAAGAAAAAATTTGGGTCCCCCGACACCTAAAAGCTGAAGCACGTAGGTCCCACACTCGAGTAAAGCTTCTTGTTATTGTTGATTTACGATTTTGGAGTCAAAGTTTTCATCTAATATATATATATATATATATATATGTGCTTCCATGTTGTTTTGTGTAGTAAATAAAAATATAAGTTTGTTTGTTTAGACCTTTTTAGCGTAGTAAAACGTAGACCCTTTTAGCCTAGTAAAATTTAGAGCCTTGTAGCGTAGTAATGTGTAGTATTTTAGCTTAGAATTTCGATCCTCAAAATATGGAGCCCAGAACTT
>MU673121.1:41210-58862 GCA_026770625.1 Nicotiana glauca
AATTATTCGTATAAATCATAATTCCAAGACCTTCCATAATAGAAATTGATAACAAACATGCGACAAAGCAAAACACTGTAAACTTGATAAACCCCAACACTAAAATAATCACCAATTATGTGAGCAAAATGACAAGCAAGAAGCTCGTGTGATGTGGGGGAATGATTTCTAATATTTGGGGTTCTTTGATTTTGGAATTGGAACATAGGGAAAATATGGAATAATATATTTTATTATTTTTTGTCTTGTTGGATTTTAGTTTGGGCTTGATATTTAGGTTATGTAGATAGAATCTACTTAGTGGATAGTGAATTTACAAGCCCACAAATAAATAATATCTCAAGACATTGAAAACTATAAAATGATTTAGAAAATACTTACAAATTAGATTTTAATGATTATTTTTTATGTATAAAATTTCTAAAATTTATATATATATAACGTCGGTTTGGTTTAGATTCGGTTTGACTTATTTTTTATTAACGCCAAACCAAACCAAGAGCTATCGGTTTTTTATTTTCCAACACCAAACCAACCAAACCAAACCACAAGTCGGTTTTTTTTTTTCGGTTTGACTTGATTCGTCGGTTCGATTTGGCTTTATGGTTTGACTTGTACACCCCTATTACTATTACCCCTCTAGTACAATGAGAAAAGGAATGTCAAAGCTGTAATTAACAGAGGAGTCAAGGGGTATTTATGAGTTAGCGCATTGATATTTGTGGACCCACGTGGGATGTCCCCCCATCCCTTCTCCCATGCTATGTGTTATGTTCCTCGAAACTCTCAAAAAACCTTAACCAGTTTTACGTTTTACGTAATCTAACGATCTTTTTTCCCTCCTCTTTTTGGCCCTTTCTGAAAATTATCTCCGCCCTCTGTTTTTTATCTCCCATCCCTACACTCTTCTCTCACTTTCACCCATGTCAGAAAAATTAAAAAAAAACACACATACACCCACCAAAAAAAAATAAAAAAATACAGTGCTGTATATTAGTATTAATTATTTTTTATACGAATAAAAATAACTATAATCTGACTGTCTAGCATGTTGCAGAAGTTGATCCCAATCTGATCTGGCTATTCAAATTTCATTTACTAAACTGTAGTAATTAATGCTCGTTAAAGTCACAATTTTTTAAGTGTCACACGCTCTCAGATTTCATTTTCAATTTTAGTTATTTTAGTTGTTGTATAAGTAATATATATAGTGTACTTTCCTTTTTTTTTTTTTTTCCTAGTCTATACTCTATAGTGTCACATGTCGGTTTCTGATTCTTGAAATCTAAGTTAGAAAGGTATCCTTTAATTAAACTCCATTTTTCTTGCTTCTTTTGTAAAGGTTGAGAGTAGCAGAAAGAGGAAAAAGAATTATGGGGGAGACTCACAATCATGGCCACAACCATAACCACAACCACCAGCCACCGCCGCCACAGGCGGCGGCGCCACCAGCAATGCCACTTGGTTCTGCTAGAGGACCACTTTTTCCTCCTGCGGAGCAACTCCTTCAGCTTCACTACTGCATACACTCTAATCCTTCTTGGCGTTAGTATTCTGATTCTCTATTTTAACTATTTATAGTAAAAGTGCCAAACCAAAAGATAAAGATGAATATTTCTACAGTCTCTTTTTGTAAAGTTTGTTTTTTTAATAAATTTTTTTGGTTAGGTGAATTTTTAAATTTAAAAGTATTGTTTTTGAAAGTAACGTTTTTGCCGAACAAGATTCTATTCTGTAAATGTTTTAGTTTTCTGATCTTTGGAGTTTGAGTGGTATTGTTATCTTGGAGAAAGTTGAGCTTTTTTTAGTAGTCTTTTTTCATTTCTTTTCTTTGGGTCTAATTGGTACAAAATTAGATTCTAATTCTCTGCAAGTTTAGTCACTGTTTTCTCTTATCCGGAGATAATTATGAAAAATAGAGGTTATAAGTTTTAGTTTATAGGAAAATAAGAAAGATTAACGCCTAATGAATATTAGCCAAGATAGTCATAGAACCCCAGGAAAGTTTCAAAGCTTAACAAAAACAATTATGGAGTAAGTTGTAGAATATAAGTTAAAAGCTCATTGGTGTTACTTGTAGTTCATGACTTGGAGATATCCTGGGGCCGATTGCAGTGAGATAAGATCGATCAAAATACCCCAATATTGTTGCTAATTGAGCGCAGTGGCAGAGCCAGGATTTTCATTAAGACGGTCAAAATATAAAGAAGCAAATCTATGAAGAAGCCAAGGGGTGTCAATATGTGGTATATATACATAAAAATAAATTACCTAGCTACACAGTGTAATTTCTGGCGAAGGGGTGTCGTAAGGCTCCACTACTGATTGATCCAATGCTATGTTCTCAATGAAGAGTCTCTTTCGTGTGTGATTGTTGGCTAAAATCTTTTTGGAATGGATTTGAACATTGTATGGTTGGGTCAAAACTTGCTGATGCAAGTTGGTTGCTCCTTTGTAATATGACTAAATGAATAATACTTATCTAATTAGAGCTCTTACGATGAGCCAAAGATTAGATAGACGAGAGTGCGTCAGCCTTTCAAAAAGAAAGAATGATGAAATGGACAAAAGCTCAATAGTGCACGGCATTCATCAAGGCTAAGGTGATTAGAGTGAGTAATTGAAAGGATGAGAGGGGAGAAAAAGATAAGTTCAGCTGAATTCTAATTCAGTCACTTGTCAAAAGGAAAAGCCAATTCAGAGTTTTTTCACTTAACATTCATCCTAACTTCTGAAGTGTCCGAGATAATGCAATGACCCCCTCATTTGAAGTGCTTGACGGTTATGCTTTTACGACAACAATCAGGTGAAGGAATCAAAATTATATCAAGCATGGTTACTTTAGGAAGCTTCATGTTTCTCCAGAGTTTGGAGTTAAGATTGCTCCGAGTGAAAATGCTTTTGTTGCTGATATGGAGTTGAAGCATGTTCTTCTCTTTTTTTCTCGGGGAAGCTGTATATCATCTGAAGACTAAGAATCAAACTGTTTAGTAGGGACCTGAGTTATATTGAACTTCTTTTTAAGATAACTATAAACTTTGCATTCGAACAATAAATAATTTCCAACCAAAAAGAGCTGGAGAGTTTCCATGAGATAACTGAAATTATGTGGATTGGGTTCTGTTGAAGACGATTAATCCTCTTAACCATTGCAAGATGGCCTCAATATCACCTGCAGTTCAGCTCAAGGACAATTCTTGCATTTTACCATCTACAGTAATATAATTTTAATAGAACAAAGGTCTTGTATTGAGAAACAAGATCTGGTTTGCAGTTTCCTTGTTTATGCTGCATATGGCCCACTTGATGGAAATTAGACGACTTATGATCTATGTTGCGTAGACTCTCCAAAATATTGTCGCACCCGTGTCGGATTCTCCAAATTACACTGCTTTTGGAGAATCCAACACTCACCCGGCGATATTTTCGGAGAGTCAACATAGCTTATGATCGAATTTATAAACTCGCATGGATAATTTGATGTGGCATTGGATCACTGATTCACTTCTAATTATTTGGAACGCAGTTCTTGTTCCTGTAAGTTGTATTTTTTATTTTGTTGTAAACAAAGAAATA
Source organism: Nicotiana glauca (assembly GCA_026770625.1). Lineage (NCBI taxonomy): Eukaryota > Viridiplantae > Streptophyta > Magnoliopsida > Solanales > Solanaceae > Nicotiana > Nicotiana glauca. The sequence goes on from MU673121.1 coordinate 44,787, forward strand.
AAATAATTTCAAGGAAATAGTGGCCAAACTATTTTGAGATCTGACTAGTTCCAAAAGGAAAAGAATGGTTTTAGTAGAGTATTTGGAGTTCCCGCCTCCGGTAAATGAGTTATAGATTCTGTAACCTAATTATAGCTTTGGTCCTTTTTCTCTAATCATTTGCATGATTCCTCATTTTGCAGCACAAACTGTTTTGCTGGCTTTTCAACACTACATAGTTATGCTTGGAACTACAGTAATGATTGCCACCGTGCTGGTACCTCAGATGGGTGGGGGTCCGGTATATCTCTAGCATTTCCCTTGTTGAGTATTGGAGATCCCATTTCAATATAATATTGACATCGTGAGCTCTTTAACTTCGTGCGTAGGGAGACAAAGCTCGTGTTATCCAATCTTTGCTTTTCACATCAGGAGTGAATACTCTTCTGCAAACGCTTTTCGGCACAAGACTTCCCACTGTGATGGGTCCGTCATTTGCTTACATCATATCAGCCCTGTCGGTCATTAACGATCTCTCTGATGGTAATTTCAGGAGTGAGCATCAGGTAAATAAAGTTTACTGTGTAGGTATTATCTCTATTACTTGTATAATATATTTTGTGGATCTGTTTTTTCCTTTTTTTCACAACCCTTAGTAGGCTTGTCCCCCTTTTCCTTGATTACACAGAAACACTTGCTTAGAAGAGTGATTGCTCATCTTCTCTGGTCTTGTTTATTTCTCTTAAGATCATTGATTACTCTTGAAACAAGGTTTCATTTACATCATAGTCACCTTAGCTTTAGTACTCGAATATCAATTCTTTGATATTGAATGTTGGATCTTGTCGAGATTTAGTACAATTGCTGATGATATTTCTGATGCATTACCCTTTTATTGCTGCTTGTAGAGATTCGAGCACACTATGAGAGCTATTCAAGGATCGTTGATAGTGTCTTCCTTTATCAACATAATACTTGGATACGGCCAAGCCTGGGGAAATCTTACAAGGTAAGTTGTGTTTTCTGCTTCTAAATGCTTCTTACAAATACCATTAGTTCTGTCTTAGAACCTTGGAATTGTCTTTCTGTCTTTGGATTGTCTTCTAGTTGTGTTTCATCATTTTTTATTACTTTCTGTGATGGAGGAATCACATGCCCTTCTTTTTGCCTACAGGTACTTCAGTCCTATTGTCATTACGCCACTTGTCTGTGTTGTAGGTCTTGGTTTGTTTGGTAGGGGCTTTCCTCAGGTAATATCCCAAATTCTTAAAAGCTTCGTTGGTCAAGAGTTGCATAAACGTCATCCAGTTTTATGTATGATCCTATGATTTGATCAGGTGGGTGACTGTATAGAGATTGGCCTACCCATGTTAATTCTACTTGTCATTTCCCAGCAGGTAATATATTATTCATTGACTAGTTTTTCTAGTGATAATCCTTTCAACTTACTATAAGATTGTAATGTATTTGCAGTATATGCAACGTGTTCATCCAGTTGCCCAACCTATACTTGAAAGGTTTGCTTTGCTCCTGTGCATTGGGCTTATCTGGGCTTTTGCTGCTATTCTTACTGTTGCCGGTGCTTACAACCATGTGAAGGAGAGAACTGAGCTTAGCTGCCGAATTGACCGTTCATTCCTCTTGCAATCGGCTCCATGGTACTCAGCTGGATAGAATAATGACAATGTCTTCAGCTTTTATCTTCTGCTGACGTGTATGTTTGGTTGCCTGTAGGATCAAAGTCCCTTACCCTTTCCAGTGGGGGACTCCCATATTCAGAGCTAGCAGTGTTTTTGGAATGATGGGGGCTGCACTTGTCTCAGCAGCAGAGGTTCACTTGTCATTTGGATTAAATTTAATCCCCCCGCCAAGTCTTTGAATTTAATTTTCTTTTAGAAGCATGAGTTTTAGTATAGGAGTTGTTGTCAACTTGTCATTATGATTCTTTGGTACTTACCGCTGATATTTGTTTTCAGTCAACAGGAACTTTTTATGCTGCATCAAGACTTGCAGGGGCGACACCCCCGCCAGCACATGTAGTGAGTAGAAGCATTGGCCTACAGGTGCTACATCCACTAAGTGATTCAGCAATGCCTTTTTACTATTTAATTTAGTACAGTTTTTCTTCTGCTTTAGACCTCAAATAAATTTTTTAGCATCAGAAAGTGGTTCATTGTGCTCTGCTTCTTGTCCAGGGTCTAGGACAGCTCTTCGATGGGTTCTTTGGTGCTGTTGTTGGCACTACTGCATCTGTGTAAGAGTTATTTTCTCTCCTGATTTAACACAAAGCGTGTTCTGGTTCTTGATAGATTTTCTTCATAGATTCTTGGCCTTTGCTAATTTTAATCTTCCCCCTTGCAAAACCATTTTGAATGGTTGTTATTAATTCAGCCAAAAAAGTGATCTAATAAGATTAAAAGAAGTAAAAATATCTGTCCAGAAGTACCATAGGGATAGATGTTTCCTTCAATGGTACTTTCTTCGTTTAATGTTGCGGCTTTCACGCCTAATTTATGGATGATGCAATACTGCAGTGAAAATGTCGGCCTTCTCGGACTAACTCGTGTTGGGAGTAGAAGGGTTGTTCAGATTTCTACTGCTTTCATGATCTTCTTCTCTATATTTGGTTTGGCTCTTTCTCTCCCTCTCTCTCCCGCCCAACCCTGTCTCTTGCTTTCTTCATCCCAAAGTATGTTTTCAAAATAAAAATACTAATGCAAGTTGTTATTTCCCAGGAAAATTTGGAGCATTCTTTGCTTCAATTCCTTTGCCCATATTTGCAGCTATCTACTGCATTTTGTATGGTATAGTTGGTGAGTGCTTTTTTCCCTTAGCCTTTTAATCTTCTTTAGTCTTATTAACAGTAACTTGAGAAGTAAATTTTTTTTGCAGCTGCTATTGGTGTTTCCTTCATCCAATTCGCTAACAAAAACTCCATGCGGAATATTTACGTGCTCGGAATCTCTCTATTCCTTGGTATATCTTTACCCCAATACTTTGTTATGAACACAGATATTGCTGGTCATGGGCCTGTTAGAACTCCAGCTGGTTGGGTAAGAAACATAACTTCACGCCATACCTTGTTATGATATGTTGATATGAAATTGAAAATGGATTTTGTTATGTTCAGTCATTTTAGCCTATAATAGCAGTTCAATTATCATCTTTACTAGAATTAGGAGTTAGAAGAGGAGCCTTGGCGTAACTGGTAAAGTTGCCTCCATGTGACCAGGAGGCTACTGGTTCGAGCCGTGAAAACCGCATCTTGCAGCAATGCAGGGTAAGGTTGCGTATAATAGACCATTGTGGTCCGGCCCTTTTCCGAACTCCGCGCATAACGGGAGCTTAATTCACCAGGCTGCCTTTATTAGATTAGGAATTAATGCTTATAAAAGATGTTCTTGTAATTACCTTATAAGCAACCTAATTGTGTAGACATTTCTTTTACACCGTCGATGTGTAGAAAGTTAACTCATTGATGGTGGAAACTTAAACTAAACCCCCTGTTTCTTGCAGTTCAATGACATATTGAACACAATCTTCTCTTCACCTCCTACTGTCACAACAATTGTCGGGACGTTCGTAGACAATACGCTCGAAGCTAGACACTCGGTTGATGATAGAGGTGTTCCTTGGTTGGTTCCTTTCCAGAGGAGAAAAGGAGATAGCAGAAATGATGAATTTTATAGTTACCCTCTTAGAATTAATGAGTATATTCCAAGTAGGTTTCTGTGAAATAAACTTATACATCCATGTATATGACTGTATCAAGGTGTATGACAAAATTTCTTTTTAGTTCACAACTTTGCCCTTTTTCTTTTCGTTTCAATTCTTCTCACATGAAATTTGTAAACATCAGACATTTGAGGCCTGCAATTTTGATGATTATATAGCCAATAGGATGGCATGGCATTCACCACTTTCTGTTTATATTTCTCATGTTATTGAGTAAACTTTAGTTTATGGATCTAAGTTTTATAACTACAGTGTAATTTCATAAATGAGGTTTGGAAAGGATAGTGTGTACGCACATCTTATTCCTACTTTGTAAATGTAGAGATGTTTTCGATAGAGGAAAGTATGATCTAATCTTATTCCTACTTTGTAAATGTAGAGATGTTTTCGATCCTCAGTTCCAGGAAAGTATGATCTATTTGCTATAGAGGCTTCTACAACTATAGACGGTATATTTCACATGCTATTCAGAGACTGGATAAGCTAATTCTTGTAAATGTATATTTGACAAATTGTCACATAAACCAAAAGCGATAATAAATGCTAAAACAAACTTAGTGAGAAAATATCGTGGGATATCTATGAAGTTCGATTTAAGAAAAGGATGTCACAAAAGAGGGTCCATCTAAAATGACATTTGCGTTCAACGTCTATGGTCAAGATTCGAGAAGTTTGTTGAAAGCAATATGTCGGATGTAAACACTACCAAATTTTGGTGGAAAATTATCAAATACTTTGAACAAATCTCACTTCTTTCCCAATCATCTGAAGGATGAAGCTGAAGAAAAACTAGCAAAGTGTCCCACATTTGATTTACTAATTCCGTGTTTGGTTCCACGAACTTCATATTAAATATTATCTTTTACTTTCACAGTTTTGCGTTTACTTCATTTTTCAATTTTTTTGGTTCATGAACCCGTACAGAGTTGATTATGACTCTCAAGAATTCATTTCGGATATGGCGTCAATGACTTTTTAGCTATATTGTTCACTGATAGCACTCAATTGATTCATGTTTTAGTTTTTTGGCATCAGTTTGTTCATTGCTACAGTCCTCCCTTTCCTCATTAAACCAAACTGTAACCGTTTATTCAGAATTTAGACGCTCACTTCTCATGGGCGGTTATTATTGGGAAACTACCAGCTATGTCCATTTAGAAGGAGCTCATTACAAAAATTGGTCAATTGATAAAATATTACTAATATTAGCCAAAATGGCCAATTAGCTATTTGTAGCAAAAAAATATCAAATTTTTACTTTCTTTTGAGTGGGTGCTATTAGAATAGATTGGGTATATCTTAAGGAGCTTGAATCTCAATTTTGGGATGATTTGGTGAAGTTTTGAGGTGGTTTGAATTGAAAATTCGAAGTAAAAACTGAATATGAAAAAAAATGATACGTGTATCACACTGTGTATCACATATGTATCATATTTGTATCGATTGTGTATCACATGTATATCTGTGTGTGAGATACAACATGCGTGATACATGTGTCACAGAAGAATTTTTTGACATCGATTTAATTATGAATTTTATTACAAAACTAGTCCAAATCACCTCCAATCTTCCTCAAATTTTGTATATTGATTTATCTATATGTTTTCAATGAATTTCGACTATTACCATTAAAAAAATTCCTTGTTTGTTTCGATTTTTGGAATATTGGCTAGAGGTTGGTAAGTTGAAAATTATATGGAACATTTCTGTAAGTTTCCCTTAATTATTACTGCCTTGTAATCTCACTTCTTATATATGTAGTTATCTTGTTTCCAGCGTCATCGCATAATACAGGCAAAGATCAACTATTGAGATGTAGTCCATCTATTTATTTTACATATCAATATATACTATTTACACAAGAGAACCCCCATTTAAAGGGAAAAATACAGGTCTGGAAAACTGACTACTGAGGAAGTCACTCAAGAATAGAGCACTTCTCAGCAACCTGCAGATACACACCCAACACAGTCCTCATCGCGCTTCTACTAGCGCAAAACCAAAAAAAAAAACATACTAAATTTACTCAAGAAACCCCAAGGGGAAAAATAGAATTAGGAAACAGGCTACTGAGAAAGCCAATCAAGAGTAAAGCACTCCTCAACAACCTGTACAGAGAGACCCGGGATAGCCTTCTCAACATCATTCCATTGACAAAAAACTTCATTGTCACAAATTACACAATGTAACGATTCAAGAAATGCCAGAGAGCTTGGCAAACTCTCGATTTGAGGGCACTCCCGCATATCAATTTTCTCCAAGTTTCTGCAGCACCCGATAGCCTCAGGGAGACATCTCAAACCAATACATTGTGAAATGTCAAGATACTTCAAGTTAACCAGATGACCAATACTAGGAGGAAGCTTTTTCAGATGCGGGCAGGCGTATATCCTTAAAATTTGTAGAGCTTGTAATTCACCTAAATCGGATGGAAGTTCATAAAGACTATCACAATTAGTGATACCAAGGGTTTTGAGCTTATGCAACTGGCAAATACTCGATGGCAGTTTATTAAAGTTGATACAATGATCCATTGTGAACTCGGAGAGCTGTGGGAACAAACCAGGGAGGTCTACAAACGATTCATCTAGGCTGTTTTTCATGTCACAAAGTATTAGTGATATTTTTTGCAAGTTATTGAGAGGATTTGTGGAGTCGGACAAGTGAGTGACGGATATCTTCTCAAACCAAAGGCTTCTCAAGTTGGTTAATTTACCGAAGACAGACATGTTATGAAGAACTGCATTGGAGGCACTATAGTTTATGACTATCAATGCCCTTAGCTTAGGCATGTTTTCCAGGAAAGGAGGCAAAAAGTACTCAGATGACGAAAAATTGAGAATCAGTACTTCAGCTTTCGGGCAATCCATTCTGAACCAGTCCATTTCTCTCATTTCATCTGCAGTAAAGAGAAGGAATTAGAGAATTTTGCTGCTACACACAGAGGAGGAGACAGGATTTCACTTTAATGGGTTCTGAATTTCAAAACGACTACTTCAAGTGCTAATAACTGGATTCTAAGTTTATAGCTAATGAATTTTTAAACACAAATACATTATTTAAGCAAAAGCTACTGGGTTCAGCTAAACTCGTATACGGGCTTCTAGCTCCGCATCTGGATACACAAGGACTAACTTGTCATTATTATGCTATCAGTAGTGGCCGAGGTTCAGTAATACCTGTATGCAAAGAGATAACTCGTGCATTGAAAGGTTCATCCATATTTCTTTCCCATTCTTTTGGCAACCTTGTATCTCTTCTCGGCATGACCAATTGCCTTCTCTGATTTACATCCCCACGGTTGCTCACATGAATAGCTAGGTCTCGTAAAACATCATGTTGAGACACCGATATCTCATAGTAACTGGTATACATATCTTCAGCTCTACCACATGAACAACACATTGAAGTCTATCAACATATTGATTTTTCCATAACAAATCACCTTCTAACAAAATTAAATGATTGTTTCATAAGATTTAAGTTTCCTCTTACCGTGCATCTTTCACTAGATTTAGAAGATTTTTGTCTGAAAGTTCAACAAGAATGTGAAAAGCCTCTTCCTCATCAATATCATGTAGCTCCACCCACATGTTAATTAGAACATCTAGAGGAATCCTCTTGTCTTCTGGGAAAGCACCCAAGTCGAGGAAACACTCTCTCACCTTATCAGGCAAACAGTCAATACTCAATTTCATTCGCTCAAGTAACTGCAGTTCATGAGACTCGCAGACAGGTTGGCTTTGTGATAATCTATTTTTCGCACTTGTCCAGAACATCTCAGGTTTTCCCTTTAATGAAGATCCAATGACCTTAAGCGCCAACGGAAGCCCTTCACATTCCTCCACAACCTAAAAATCCAAAAAACTTAAGTATAACTCGAAGTTTTCACAAAGAAAGAGGATATGCTGCCAAAAACATATTACTAATACCTTTTTGACAAGCGTATGACTGAAACCACGCGGAATGGAATTATGTCCAAAAGCAAAATGGCAAAATAAGGACATAGCTTCATCTTCCCTTAATAGCTCTAAATCATAAACACAGTCAATAACCGATGGAGGGAACTTAATGCGCGACACAACTAGGATCTTGCAGCCGGGAATTTTGAGAATTAGCGGCTCTAGCACAGAGAGGGACCAAACATCATCAAGAATCAAGAGAACAGGGACTGTAGAGTTCGAGTTCCATTGGTACTGTAGGTTCCACTGGGGCAAAATCTCCGCACGTCCATAACTCTGAAGATTGCACCCTGATATCTTTTCCCAAATGGTTTTCCTCAATTGCTCCACATTTGGAGATTGAGAAACAGTGAGAAAGAAAATCTTGTCCTTGAAATAACCTGGAAAAACATGATAAATTTTAGACTATAGTCTAATCAATAACTTCCGTTCTTGGATTGAGTCATGTACATGCAAAATCAGATGTCTTATTTGTACTAGAGTTCAACTGATAAATTAGATTATATTTGATAGCCAATAAAGTTTTCTTCTTTTTTCCACTCTGTTTAAGCAGCAATACAAAAGACTAAACAAAGAGAAATGAGAAACTTTATTTGGGATTAATTACTTACTTTTAACTTGATCATCTTTGCAAATCTCTTTAGCCAAGGTAGTCTTGCCACTACCTCCAATTCCACAAATCTCAAACACACCCCTATCTTCTTTACCCATTAACATCTCCTTCACCTTCCTCTTCCCCAACTCAATCCCAGCACCTAAATTTACAAAACGATCCTCAAACCATTTCTCATCTTCTTCCATTCTTTTCACAGCTTTCCCTAAACACCCTCCACCTCCACCACCGTCGTCAACTCCAATCTTTATAGCTTTAAGCCTATGTTCAAGAACATCAAATCTCTGTTCCATATTAAACCTAACGTGATGAACATCAGCTAGTACATGAGCTTGCATTGTAACTTGCATGAACCTCCCTACTCTTTTCTCCAGCCTCTCCATCTTCCTTGCCAGCTGCAAGTTCCTGTTATTGAGGCATAATATAATTAAATAATGAAAAATTCATTATTTTTAACACTTTAAACTTTTAGACAAGACAATCACACAATTCTGCAGGTATTAGTATTTGGCTCATGAGAAAAGAATCAAACACATATTAAGGGACGTGTTGAGTGTAATATAATTAAGTAATTAAAAATGTATTTTTTTAACAGTTTAAACTTTTAAATAAAATGATCACAAAATTTAAAAGATATCAGCATTTGGCTCATAAACAAGAATCACATACATATAAGAGGGAAGGTGTTTAGACATAATATAATTAAATACTAGTTAAAAATGTAATCTTTTTAACAGCTTAAGCTTTCACACCTGTAGACGTTCCAACGGCCAGAGTTGAGAACTTTTCCGGCGAGTTCATACCCATCTTGGAGAATCTTCGAGAAATCATCGAGCTGACGCTGACGTGTCTGTGAAAGTTCCACGCCAGTTTGTTTGATTTCTTGAATGATTGGGAGGAGACCGTTAATGTCGACGATGAGCTGCTCGGCGGTTGAACGGCAGAAGGTGGATTTTCGGACTATGGCTATGAGGTGTTTTAGGAGTTCGGTGGCGATTTCGCCGGCGAAGAAGTCCGTTACCGCCATGTTTGGGAACTTTGGGAGCTGGTGGTTATTTTGATCTTTTCACATTTTGCTTTGAAGAGCTTCAAGTTTGAGTGATGTTATAACAAGTCTATTACTACTAAGGGCTCGTACATATCCGAAAAATGGAATCAAACCAACAAAAAATGGATACTTTTTGGTTTGCTTTGGTTTTGATTTTGAATTTTAAAAATCGTTCAAATTTGATTTGGTTTTAGTTTTAATTATAAAAAAATCGGAAAAAATCCAACCAAACTGACTATAGTAGCAGCTATTTCACATTTATTATTACACCTATATATTTGTATATTTTTATACAAAGTTTCAAAAATTTAATGGTAAATTTTAATAGTTTGCACTTTTAGTATAATTTTTTTACCTTTACATTCTAGTTTGATTGGTGGTTTTCTTTTGTTAAGTGTAAGAATCCATTTCGTGTTAAAAATAATATATTTTTAATTGAGTACTTAAATTATTCATCACTATTTTATTCAGTTATCATCAATATAACTTCGTAAATAATATATTTCTCAAAGTGCAATTGATTTGATAGTATTACGTTGAAAATGTAGTCGCCGAAATATGTGTTTGGTAGTGTATGTCTTATATTTAAGAAAAAATCGACAAATAACCGAAAAAACCGAAAAATCGACAAAATCCGACATAAATCGAATCAAGAAAAAACCGACTTAATTGGTTTGGTTTGGTTCTAATATTTGAAAAACCGACTTACTTGGTTTGGTTTCTTTTTAGGAAAAAATCGATCCAAACCGAACCATGAACACCCCTAATTACTACTACCAGGGGTGGACAAACCGAATCGAAAAATCGCACCAAACCGAAAAGTTAAACCAAACCGATTAAAAAATCCGACTCGGTTTGGTATATATTGAATAAAAAAACCTGAACCAACCCGACATATAAATATATAATTTTTATATATATTATTTAAGATTTTATATAAAATTTTCTTTAAAAACTATCTAAAAATATTTGGGATTCTCTAGCGGGATATAAATTTTAATAGAATATGAAATGCTCCATATTTATTGACCTTAAATAATGGGTTGTATGATAAGTTTCTTATCAAGTGTTTCTGAAATACGTCTATCTTTTTGTTCTTATATATTCATATCATATGTTAAGATGTATTAAATTCTTATATCTTTTTCGAATGTCAAGTGGTTATTAAAATTTAGGTATCATATTGATTTTTATATTTAATTACTAAATTTGGATAACCTGAAAGTGTATATTAGCGAAAAATTATTGTCAGACAACTAAAAAAATAATTATTATGTGTTAACTAATAGAATTCTCGCATAAGAATATTTTAATTGATACTATGTTTGTCGACTTTTTATATTTTTACTAAATAGAAGTATACATATCAAATATTTAATAAAATAAGATTGAAATATGTAAGTAACAAAAAATCCGAAAACCCGACAAAACCGAACCAATCCAAACCGATATAGTTGGTTTGATTTGGTTTTGATAATAACCGAACTAACCCGGTCCATGTACACCCCTAACTACTACCTCGTGTGGGGTTTATTAAATGACAAACATAACCCTCTCAATTTTTTATTTTATGTTACTCCCTCTGATCCACTTTAAGTAATTTGTTGGTTCTTTTTACGCATATTAAGGACCTCAAGGAGTAATTAAGAGTAGAAATTTGTGTTTTAAAAAAATTAGAATCAAACTACTTTGTTATTTTGGGAATAGCAGAGTAATATTGATTTCAAAAGAAAAAGAATAGGTAATATGACGAATAAAGTTAAACAACTTATAAATGTAGATGGGTATAACAAATGAAATTCACAATTACTATTTCTTCCATTTTATTTTATAAGGCGGTGTCTAATTGATTGAAGTTTGAGAAAGAAAAAGAAATTTAACACATTTTAGAACTTGTGATCTTAAGTATGTCATGATATTTTAGTTAAAATGACAAGTGTAAAGTTAAATATCATAATCTGATATTTTTTCTTTGAACAAATTAGAAAGTAACTGAGAAATTATACATTACCCTTTATATCTCGTTACAAAATGTGTTTGAACAATATATCAAAATAATTATTGATTATTCTTATATAAAATATGATCCAACTGTACACGGGTGGATAGATGATATTATTAGAGCAAAAGAATAAACTCCATATATATGATGAGATTTGAAGTTGAGATATTTTGCTCTAATAATATCATCTATCCACCCGTGTACAGTTGGATCATATTTTATATAAGAATAATCAATAATTATTTTGATATATTGTTCAAACTTATTTTGATATATTGTTCAAACTCCATATATATGATGAGATTTGAAGTTGAGATATTTTGCTGACTTATTCTAATAGCACCAACTGTAAGTCTACGGGAAAATAAAATCAGATCCAAGACTAGAGTACTACATTGCCATGATTGAGCTTGTAAATTTAGAATGCAAAATTGAAAAATTAATATCCAATTTGTGTCTCTTCCATTCTTCCATATTATGCCTATATTTCAACAAAATGGAGTCAATGAGAAGAAAAAAGAGACTATAAAGTTGAAACATTAGAAATAGACAGAAACAGATTTCATTTTTATTCGAAAGAACAGTGTAACATTCTCCTTGCACGTGAAAGACTAAACATTACACTACTTTCAAAATAAGAACAATGTAGTTTCTTTACATAGTTATGATATTAAATTTTATTTCCAATTTGAAAAAAAACTTATATATTTATATTACTATTATTTAAAACTTTATGTTGGACAGTACTTCTCGTGTCAGTAAAGAATAATAGTAGTAGTATAATCTTTTCTTAATCCGTCACAAAAGTGGTGTCCACTCCCTTAAATGAAATTCTTTTTGTTCTCAGTGTATGTACCCCAAACAATATACCATTTTCAGTAATTGAATAAATTTTCTACTACAAAATAAACAGAAATGACTTTGTTACACAGCTTCAGGTCCCATGGTAGTACAAGCAACCCAAACAACACGGTGATATGGTAGTTGAGGTTAACAATATCGATGGCTAAGTAAAGGACACTTGCCCTGTCCCACACTAACTTTTTTCCCAAGTGATTTCAGACACCGCTTTTTGTCTTCCTCTGATAAAATTAGCAACTTGAGTATACTGTATAATTTATGTCCGGAAATCTAAACGGCAATTTTTTGACTCAAAATATGTTTTTATATTGTAAATAAAAAAAGTTATTTTTCTACCTAAAACACGATATTATATTGTGTAACGACCCGGTTAGTCGTTCTAAGATTTGTAGCCCCTTTTCTCTCATTTCTATTTTTTTATTGTGTTGTTCAGCTGTGTTGAGTTGTATCAAGTTGGTAGGTTTGGGTTTGGAGTAGTTTTGGAGTGAAATAATCATTTAGTCTCTTAGTTAGAAAGCTAAGTTAGAAAAATCAACTGGATGTTGACTTATGAGTAAACAAATATGGATTTGGATTTGGATTTTTTATGATTTGATTAGCTTCGTTGGTTGATTTTAGACTTAGGAGTATGTCATAAATATAATTTGGAAGTTTGTGGTAGAATTAGGCTTGAATTGCAAAAATTGAAAGTTTAGAAGTTCTTAGGCTTGAATTCGAGGTTGATTTGGTATTTTGGTGTGGTTTTGGGTGTTCCGGAGGTTTGACTAAGTTCGGGTAGTGATATATGATTTTTTTGGAATTATGGTTGAGGTCCCGAGTGCCTCGGGTGAGTTTTGGATAAGTTTGGGTTGTGTTGTGCTTGTTTTTCTTATGTTTCGACGTCGTTTCTTCAAGTATAAATGATATCATATTGAACAAATAAGCTCCGATTTCATTTTTGATTAAAGCATTAGATCCGTATAGTAATTAGGGACCTGTAGCAAAAAGAATCATTGAATTTGGATATCGTATGAGGATTTTATGGTCATTTTACTAAGAATTGGGTTGTCAGATTTTTTCAGTTTAATTACGAAATTGCCACTAGCAGCGTATTTAAAAATCTGCACTTTTTTGCACATATTAAAACCTACATATCTCCTTCTTTATAAGGCCAAATTGAGTGATTCAAAAGCCTAACTTGATTAGAATTTCACAAGGTATCTACTGGAGGCATAAATACGAGTTTCGGGATCGTTTGGCACGAAAAACGAGGCACAATAGCTGGCAGAAAAATATAAAAAAAATAGGGTTTGTTCATTCGGTGATATTTTGAGTTGAGGAGCTCGGATTTGGGCGATTTTAGAGGCGATTTTCACCATATAGATTGGGGTAAGTATTCTCTGCTCCGTTTTGGTTATATTTCATGAATTCATCTTCGTGTTTGGGATTTAATTGATGATTTCAAAGTAAAACTAAGGGAATTAGGGTTTGAGTTTTTGAGAGTTTTAAGTGAGGATTTGAGGGACCAAACAGAGTCCGATTTTGATAAATTTTATATGGTTAGACTCGGGAGAGAACGATGATTTATTATTCTGCCATTTTTGATTGATTCCGAGACGTGGGCCCGGGGACCGAGTTTTGGCCGATTTCGGATTTTTGGCATGTTTATGTAGTTTTTTTTTTGTAATTCGATTCTTTAGCTTATGTTGATAGTATTAAATCTGATTATGGTTAGATTCAGAGATTTTAGAGATCGAGTCCAGAGACGAGGGCATCCCGGAGTAGGATTTTACGATGTTGAGGTAAGTAACAGTTTTAACTCTGGCTTTGAGGGTATAAACCCGGAGAAATTGATATCATGTGATTGTTTGGTGGTGATACCCATGCTAGGTGACGG
>MU673125.1:8947-42389 GCA_026770625.1 Nicotiana glauca
TTTTTACTTAATTACTTGATTTGGATTCTCTTTCATATTTGCCTTACTTTACTTGCTTTTATAGCCTGTGTTAGCATAGAAGAGCATGTTTAATTGATTCAAGCTGCCTATTTGTTTAGATTGCCTTATTACATGGAGCATGTTTAGGCCAGTATTGTTTGATGCCTTGTATTATTGTACTTAAATTTCTGAGTATTTCTCTGATGTTGATTGCGCATTTACATTGGGACTACGGATGCAGTACTCCGGGAGCTCCCCCTTGTTTGTTTATTTTGAGACTACGGCTTCGATTCCCGGGAGATCCCCCTACATTTTATTATGGGACTACGGGTTCGATTCCCGGGAGATCCCCTAGCATTTTATTTTGGGACTACGGGACGGTATCCCGGGAGATCCCCCTGCACTTTTATTTTGGGACTACGGGATGGTATCCCGGGAGATCCCCCTGCACATTGATGATTGGATTACGGGACGGTATCCCGGGAGAATCTTTGATATTGATATGAGATATGGACTACGGGACGGTATCCCAGGAGATTCCTTGGTATTGATATGAGATCTGGACTACGGGACGGTATCCCAGGAAGTTCCATTGGACAGTTGAGAAAAGGGCTACAGGACGGTATCCTGGAAGACCTTCGTCGGTATTCTTGAAATGTTGTTGTATTTACTCTGTGTTTCTATTTTGTCTTGCAATATTATATTTCATTGATCTGTCTTATCACTTTGCTGTGTTCATTAGTTTTCATCAAACTTCGATACTGTTAATCTCTTGCTATTTATTGTTTCTGTCTCAGTAGGGCCCTGACCTTTCCTCGTCACTACCCAACCGAGGTTAGGCTTGACACTTACTGAGTACCACTGTGGCATACTCATGCTACTCTTCTGAACACTTTTGTTGTGCAAATCTAGGTACTTCTGGTCAGACTTTCTATCGGTGATTCAAGCGATACATTCGGAGACTTGAGGTATATTCTGCCGTTTCCGCAGATCGAAGAGTCTCCTTCTACTCTAGCTTATAGTTAGCAGTTCCATTTCATGCGTTTAGTTGTGTAGACATTTCTGGATGTTAGAGCCATGGCTTATGTTCTTTTAGCCTGTATTGCCCGTAGGTTTCCGGGTCTTGGAGGTTACTTCAGTGTTTGGTATTAAAGTGTATGTGCCAGGCGGCAATTGTATACATTTTTTTCATGTTATTTAGTTTTTATTTTAAATTTCAAAATTGTTATTACTTCCGCAATGTGTTAGGCTTACCTGGTCGCGAAGACTAGGTACCGTCATGACGTGTTCACAATTGGTGAACTAGGGTCGTGACACCTGGTCCTAGACATATTTCTAGTGGACCATCGAAAGTTCTTTTGAACAAGGTTCCATCTTCGAACAAGCTGAATCGGGTTGCATTCGTACATAGGGCCCTCAATTCTTTTAGATCTGAGGGTAGTTTTCTAGTCTTCATATATAATATATATTTGTTTCTCCAGTCCCAAGTGAGGCTTGTGGAGTTTATCTCGCGTTTTCCTCTTCCACTACCGACCTCATGAGTTGTAAGGCTGTCCCCGAGTTGAGCTCGTCGTCCTCGGCCGGCGACCCTAACTTTGCAAGGGCATTGGCCTCGTTGTTTTGATCTCAAGTACGTGTTGCAAAGTCCATTCCTTGAACTGATGTAATTTTATCTGGAGCTTATCCAGGTTCCTTTGCATTCGTTCTTCTCTGACCTCGAACGTCCCATTAACTTGGTTTACCACGATGAGAGAGTCGCACTTATCTTTGATCACTTCCGCCACCAAGATTTTGGCTAGTTCGTGACCTGTAATCATGGACTCATATTCAGTCTCACTATTAATCAATTTCATAGTTATAACAAATTGTCTAACTACATTGCTTGTGGGTGGCTTCATTACGATGCCAAGAACGGCATCTTGAAGTTTGGACCCTTTTGCATTAAAGACGCCGTTCTATAAAGAACCGACCAGTTTGCAGCTCTAGCGCATCGTTCAATGGTTTGAGGCCTTGAGTAGCTTCAATTTAGGTATTATTACTTGTACGCATGATCGAATTTCGGGAAGTTCACAGTTGATTTGGAGAGAGAATTCTCGTTTCGGAAGCTTTAAGTCGAAAGAATTGACTAAGATTGGATTTTTGAGTAAACGACCTAACAATTAAGATTTGAAGATTATAATAGGTTCGTAGATGATTTCGAACTTGGGCGTATGTCTGGGCCGGGTTTTGGAAGACTCGGGAACATTTCGGCACCAATTGTGGAAGTTCGCTTTTTTTGGAATAATTTCATAAGTTTGAGTTGAAATGCATTTCAGTGTTATCAATGTCCTTTTGGGATTCCGAGTCTAGGAATAGCTTTGTATGGTGATTATGGCATTAGGAGCGCAATTAGAAGTAAATTCGCAGGTCCGTAGGTCATTTTAGAGTCATTTGACTAAAGTTATAAAATTGAAGGTTTTTGAGGAGTTTCACTAGAAGTGGACTTTTTGATATCGAGGTCCAATTCTGATTTCGAAAGTTGGAGTAGGTCCTTAATGTCAAGCATGACTTGTGTGCAAAATTTGAGGTCGATCGGATGTGATTTGATAGGTTTAAACATCGAAAGTAGAAGTTTGAAATTTTAAAGTTCATTAAGCTTGAATCGGAGTGCGATTCATGATTTTAGAATTGTTTGATGTGATTTGAGTCCTCAAGAAAATTCGTATTATGCTTTTAAACTTGTACGGGAGTTTGGTTTGGAGCCCGGGGGCTTGGGTGAGGTAGCTTCGGAGTGATTTGTTTAGGAGTGGGATTGCTGGTACTGGCATTATCGAATTTGTGGTGTTTTCGTCGTAAATCTACCCTCGCATTTGCGAGATGGAATTCATATTTGTGAGCCTGGGCTGCTGTGGGAAAAGTTCACATTTGCGAACTAAGGGTCACTTTTGCGATGCTATCACTTTCACATTTGCGAAGAATCTAGTTGCAAATGCGACCCGGGCAGGGATGGCTTGGCTTCACATTTGCGATGCATTTGTTGCAAATGCAATCATCGCATTTGCGAGAATGCAACATCTGTGACTGGAACCCAGAGCTCTTTATCCCGAGACTTAGCCCATTTCGTTCATTTCCCATTAGTCTTAGGCGATTTTCGAAGCTTGATCTTGAGTCTTAGTTGATTCCTGCAATGGACTCTGGTCTGAATCTTGATGCTTGTAAGCTGCATGTGCTAGTTCTTTCTTCAACATTGGATCAAAGTGGGACATGCGAAGCTTGTGACTTCAATCAAATTTTGAGCAGTCCGCATCTTTGTCTGCTTCAGCACTTTGAATTCTCTTCTTTTTTTTGTTCTTTTTCTTCTTTTCTTTATTCTGGATTGAGACTCATTTTTTCGGCCACTTCGGATGTTGTGCCTTGAGATCACATCTGCGCAAACGCCAAAACAAACAAACAAACGAAATTTTTCTGCCCTAGTTTTCACTAGGAAAATTTCTTGAGTTATTTGTGACAAAAGTCTGAACTTATTCTTTATTTTTTCGAATAAATCAAGAATTCTTTGTATCTAGGATGGAAAATAATAGGGAATGGAGCCCTATATCTAAAATGTCAACTCAGGGATTAGAGCCCAAACGTTGGTGAAAAGGCGACTATGGAATTGAGGCCCTATGTCTAACAATCTCAACTCAAATATTGGAGCCCTAATATTGGCAAAAGGTGATTGGGAATGGAGGCCCTATGTCTAGAAAGCTCAACTCAGGGATTGGAGCCCTAATGTTGGCAAAAGGCGAGTAGGGAATGGAGGCCATATTTCTAAAAAGCTCAACTCAGGGATTGGAGCCCTAATGTTGGCAAAAGACGACTAGGGAATGGAGGCCCTATGTCTAAAAAAGCTCAACTCAGGGATTGGAGCCCTAATATTGGCAAAAGGCAACTAGGGAATGGAGGCCCTATGTCTAGAAAAAACTCAATTCAGGGATTGGAGCCCTAATATTGGCAAAAGGCGACTATGGAATGGAGACTTATGTCTAAAAATCTCAACTCACGGATTGATCTATAATATTTGCAAAAGGCAACTAGGGAATGGAGGCCCTATGTCTAAAAAAACCCAACTCAGGGATTGGAGCCCTAATGTTGGCAAAAGGCGACTAGGGAATGGAGGCCCTATGTCTAAAAAGCTCAACTCATGGATTGGAGCCGTAATGTTGAAAAAATGTGACTAGGGAATGGAGTCCCTATGTTTAGAAAGCTCAACTCAGGGATTGGAGCCCTAATGTTGGCGACAGACGACTGGGGAACGGAGCCCTATGTTTAAAAATCTCAACTCAGGGATTGGAGCCCTACTGTTGGCCAAAGGCGACTAGGGAACGAAGGCCCTATGTCTAAAAATCTCAACTCAAGGATTGGATCCCTAATATTGGCAAAAGGCGACTAGAGAATGGAGGCCCTATGTCTAAAGGGCTCAACTCAGAGATTGGAGCCATAATTTTGGCAAAGGGCGACTAGGGAATGGAGACCCTATGTCTAAAAAGCTCAACTCAGGGATTGGAGCCCTAATATTGGCAAAAAGCGACTAGGGAATGGAGGCCCAATGTCTAAAAAGCTCAACTCGGGGATTGGAGCCCTAATATTGGCAAAAGGCAACTAGGGAATGGAGGCCCTATGTCTAAAAAGCTCAACTCAGGGATTGGAACCCTAATGTTGGCAAAAGGTGACTAGGGAATGGAGGCCCTATGTCTAAAAAAAACTCCACTCAGGGATTGGATCCCAAATATTGTCAAAAGGCGACTAGGAAATGGAAGCCCTATGTCTAAAAGCTCAACTCATGGATTAGAGCTGTAATGTTGGTAAAAGGGGAATAGAGAATGGAGAACATATGTCCAAAAATCTCAACTCCGGGATTGGAGCCCTAATGTTGGTAAAAATGCAACTAGGGAATGGAGGCCTTATGTATAAAAAAACTCAACTCAGGAATTGGAGCCCTAATGTTGGCCAAAGGCGACTAGGGAACGAAGGCCCTATGTCTAAAAATCTCAACTCAGGGATTGGATCCCTAATATTGGCAAAAGGCGACTAGAGAATGGAGGCCCTATGTCTAAAGGGCTCAACTCAGAGATTAGAGCCATAATATTGGCAAAGGGCGACTAGGGAATGGAGACCCTATGTCTAAAAAGCTCAACTCAGGGATTGGAGCCCTAATGTTGGCAAAAAGCGACTAGGGAATGGAGGCCCTATGTCTAAAAAGCTCAACTCAGGGATTGGAGCCCTAATATTGGCACAAAAAGCAACTAGGGAATGGAGGCCCTATGTCCAAAAAGCTCAACTCAGGGATTGGAGCCCTAATGTTGGCAAAAGGTGACTAGGGAATGGAGGCCCTATGTCTTAAAAAAACTCCACTCAGGGATTGGATCCCAAATGTAGTCAAAAGGCGACTAGGGAATGGAGGCCCCATGTCTAAAAGCTCAACTCAGGGATTGGAGCCCTATTGTTGGTAAAAGGGGACTAGGGAATGGAGAACCTATGTCCAAAAATATCAAATCAGGGATTGGAGCCCTAATGTTGGTAAAAATGTAACTAGGGAATGGAGGCCTTATGTCTAAAAAAACTCAACTCAGGAATTGGAGCCCTAATGTTGGCAGAAGCGTAAAAGATTGAGGTTGGGAATCTAGGCTATCATTTTTGTTTGGATTTTCTTCTTTTTCTTCTTTTTTTATTTTCCATTTTCATTTCATTTTATTTCAATAAGATACAAGAAAGAATTTTGGAGGAAAACTTCCTTTTTGGGTTGATTGTTACTGCGAAGCTGTTTCCATCTTTTGCGCAGCTTTTCTTTTGGCTGCACCTGGCTTTGCACGGTTCCCTCTACTGCACCTATTTCAATTTCAAACAAAGAACAATTGTCAGTTTGAAACGGTGGTTGTTTTTGTGGCCTTGATTGTTTCGATCACTCGATCTCGTCCTGAACCTTTGTTGAGAACCTCTGCTGCTTGCTAGTTTTTTGAAGATTGATCTCTGTCTCAAACCGAGGGACTCAACTTTTTTAGATTTCATGACAGCTCGCCCACGTGGGGCCTCGAGCCTTTCACTTTATTCCGCCTTTAGGTCTTTTGCCTTTGGCTTTTTTTTCCTTTTCAATAACTTTGATTTCACAACATTAGCTATCATGGCCAGTTTGGATCGACTTGATGCATCCGCTGAGGCTGGGTACTTTTCTTTAGCCTTTGTTAGGCAAAACGCTATAAAGCCCATCTTGCCACATTTTCTTTATATTAGTTTCCGAAATAGAGTTAAACCGAAAGGGATTCAGGGAAAAGTAAACAAAAGGCAAGAAAATGAATTTAAAGAGAAGTGTCCCTTTTGAGAAGGACGGAAGGACTTATCTGGGATGCATGCAGGCTTCAATAGACATGACATGCTTCTTGGACTGGATGTCCAACCCGCAAAAACTTTCCCAACTTCTCATAAACTCATTGTGAGCCACATTTCAAAATCGAGAAACCTGGCGAGGACTCCAATGGTAATAATGGTTGTCCTCTTTTCGATCGATGGCGCCCTTTGCGGGTATTCGCCAATCGACCTCTCTCATTTCTCTTCTCACCGTCATCTGATAGGGCTCTTTATGATTTTTCACTAACCAAGCACTCTCATTTCCAATTATCTACTCATCGTCGCCTTATGGTGCTCGTAGGTCCAAGCAACTCTATTTTCTAACTCTGACGCCTTTGCCGATTGCTCAGAAGGACTTGGACAAGGTTCGGATAAAAAGAGAATTGGATCGCATTACAACTTTGGAACCGTTTGGGTGGGATCATCGCCGTACCATTATATCATCTGCCCTAGTTTCACTTTTTGGGGAAAACTGGATTTTTATTTTGTTGTGACTGAACCCCAGAGAGAGGCTGCTTACGCATCCTTTCAAAATCAAATCAAACGTAGTTCAGGGAAAACATTGTTTTTTATTTTCTTTTGTTTTTCCATTTTGCTTTATTTTCTCTCTTCTTTATTTTGTTTTTTATTTGATTTTTTTCATTTTTCTTTTTTTTTTCAATAATAGTTTCGGGTTCCAAATAGGGTAATCAAAGAAGAGTACCCAGCTCAAATGGGTTTACAAAGGATAGATAGTGTTTGGGTAGAGAGAATGAAAGCGTTCGTCACCCCAATAGGAAAATGTTATCGCTACAGAAAACCTAATCATAGTACCTTTTTATTGCATCCGCATTCACATCCGCTGCGGGATCACTTCCTTCGACATCTCCCAAGTATAATTCCCCTCTTGGAAATATCTTTCTGATGATACACGGGCCTTTCCGATTAGGAGTAAATTTTCCTTTCGCTTCCTGGTGATAGGGAAGAATTCACCTTGACACAAGCTACCCCACTTCAAAAATTTCTGGGCGACACTTTCTTGTTGTAAGCACGGGCCATTCTTTGTTGGTACAATCGCCTGTGGCAGACCGCTGCCATTCTCTTTTCGTCAATCAGGGTCAACTGTTCCAGACGGGTCTTGACCCACTCACTATCTTCCATTTCAGAGTCAACAATGATCCGGAGAGAGGAGATTTCAACTTCTGTGGGTATTACGGCTTCAGTGCCATAGACCAAGATGTGAGGGGTTGCTCCAACTGATGTGCGCACCGTAGTGCGATATCCCAATAATGCAAAAGGAAACTTTTTCATGCCACTATCTGGAGGATTGAATCATCTTTCTCAAAATCTTCTTGATGTTCTTGTTTGCTTCTTCGACGGCACCATTGGCTTTAGGCCGATAAGGAGTATAGTTCCTATATGTTATTTTGAATTGTTCGCATATTTCTTCCATCAAACGACTATTCAAGTTTGCAACATTATCTGTGACAATAGTTGCAGGAATACCAAAACGACAGATAATATTGGAGTGCACGAAATCTACCACAGCTTTCTTGGTGACAGATTTGAGAGTGATAGCTTCAACCCATTTAGTAAAGTAGTCAATGGCGACCAGTATGAATCTGTGTCCATTTAAGGCTTTCTGCTCAATTGGCCCAATGACGCCCATGCCCCAAGCAGCAAATGGCCAAGGTGCTGACATGGATTCAGTTCTGTGGGGGTGCATGAATCAAATCACCATGCACCTAACACTCATGACACTTCTGAATAAATCTGAAACTGTATTTTTCCATGGTTATCCAGTAGTAGCTTGCTCGAAGGATTTTCTTTGCCAAAACATACCCGTTCATGTGGGTCCGCACACTCCTGCGTGTACTTCATGCATGATCCTTCCGGCCTCTTCGGCGTCAACACATCTTAACAAGTTGAGATCCGAGGTCCTTTTGTACAAGACATCACCACTCAAGAAGAAACCACTTGCGTGTCGTCTAATGGTTCTTTTTTGGTCTTCGCTGGCTTGCTCGGGGTATTTTTTAGTTTTCAAAAATCTTTTGGTGTCATGATACCATGGCTGAATATTTGGTTCTGCCTCAAATGTATTACAATAACCATGCCTTTCCCGGATTTGGATTTCCAAGGGATCTATGTGAGCATTTCCTAGGTACATAGCAAGTACGTCAGCCAATTCATTGTGACAACGAGGGATGTAGCTGAACTCTATCGATTTAAATCGATTGCTAAGGTCTTCCACATGCTGCATGTAAGGGATAAGCTTAACATCTCAGGTTTCCCATTATCCATGGGCTTGCCAAATAATCAGATCTGCGTCTCCCATAATCAGCAATTTTTTTACATCCTGGTCGATTGCCGTGTTTATACCCATGATGCCGGCTTCATACTCGGCAGTGTTATTTGTGCAGAAATACCGAATCGGGCTGTGGCTGGGTGATACTAACCAGTAGGTGAGATCAAGATTGCCCCAATTCCCACACCTTTTGCATTTACCTTTCCATCAAAGAACATCATCCAAGTAGTAGTATCCTCGAATATTTCCTCGACTGAGTTTACCTCTTCATCTGGGAAGTAAATGTCCAAAGGTTGGTACTCATCATCAATCGGGTTTTCAGCAAAATGACCTGCCAATGCCTGGGCTTTCATTGCCGTGTGAGTGACATAGACTATGTCAAATTCCGTGAGCATGATCTGCCACTTTGCTAATCCTCCCGTGGGCATTGGTTTCTAGAATATATATTTCAAAGGATCCAACCTCGTTATAAGGTAAGTGGTGTAGGATTGTAGATAATGCCTCAACTTCTGAGCGACCCAAGTTAAGGCACAGCAGGTTCTTTCCAACAGAGTATACTTAGCTTCATAGCTGGTAAACTTCTTGCTCAGATAGTAGATTGCCTGTTCTTTCTTTCCGGTTACATCATGTTGCCCGAGGACACAACCAAAAAGAGTTTTCCAAGACTTTCAGGTACAAGAACAGAGGCCTCCCTGGTTCAGGTGGGAGCAACACCAACGGAGTTGACAGATATTCCTTGATCTTATCAAAAGCTTCTTGAAATTCATCTGTCCACTTGATTGCCGCATCTTTCTTCAGCAATTTGAATATAGGTTCACACGTGGATGTCAACTGAGCAATCAACCGGCTGATATACATTAATCTTCCCAACAAGCTCATCATATCTTTCTTGGTTTTCGGAGGAGGAAAAAACCGGATAGATTTTATCTTTGTTGGAAATAACTCAATACCTCTCCGGCTAACTATAAAGCCCAAAAGTTTGCCCGATGGAAATCCAAATACACATTTGGTTGGGTTCAGCTTCAAATCATATTTGCACAAAAGCTTAAATAATTTCCTTAGGTCTCGAACGTGATCATCCTGAGTTTTGGACTTGATGATCACGTCATCCATATACACCTCTATTTCTTGGTGCATTATATCATGGAAAATGGTAGTCATTGCCCTCATGTAGGTTGCCTCAGCATTCTTCAGACCAAATGGTATGACCCTATAAAAGTATGTACCCCAAGGTTTGGTAAAAGTTGTTTTCTCTACGTCTTCTTCATCCATCAACACCTGGTGATATCCTGCGTAACAATCCACGGAGGACTGTATCTTATGTTTGGCATTGTTATCAACAAGGATGTGGATATTTTGTAAAGGGAAGTTATCCTTGAGGCTTGCCTTGTTTAAATCTCTGTAATCTACACACACTTGGGTCTTCCCATCTTTCTTCGGTACTGGAACTACATTGGCTAGCCATGTGGTATACCGGACAACTCAAATCACCTCTCCTTTCAACTGCTTCGTGACTTCTTCTTTAATCTTATCACTAATCTTAGTTTTAAACTTTCTTTGCTTTTGCTGAACAGAGGGATAATCAGGGTAAGTCAGCAACTTATGAACCACCAAATCGACACTCAATCCTGGCATGTCATCATATGACCAAGAAAACACATCTCTAAACTCAAACAGGAGTCCAATTAATGCATCCTAGGTTTTTCCATCTGTGTGAATGCTTATCTTGGTTTCATTGATTTCTTCAGAACTTCCCAAGTTAACCAGTTCGGTGTCATTTAAGTTCGGCTTAGGTTTATTCTCAAATTGTCCCAATTCTCGATTTATTTCCCTAAAAGCCTCTTCTTCATCATATTCCGGTTCTTTGTTCATTATTTCACAGTTAGACATCGTGTTTGAATTTGGGCATAAAGTCCGCAAGTATGTCATGTTATTTAAAGCCGCATTATTAGCACTGAAAAAAGAAATAAAAATAACAAAATCAAAAGTAATAAAGAAAGATAGACGATGAAATATTGATTTCATTTCATTGAATTTGGAAGATAACGGGGTTTACATTGGAAATTAAAAGACATGAAACTGAAGAAAACATCTGAGTTACTCCTTGGAATAACTCGTGATGACGAAAAGGTGGCAGGACAAGTCTACCGGGACTCCCATCTGATTGGGAATGGTGTAGCCTTCAAATTTTGTAGTTTTGCCTCAGGTCCCATGTATAGCACCTCAGCGATGCTTGGGCATTCCCCTGGCTGGACCATATGGGTTTTATACAATATTTTCCTCATTACCCCACAAATCTCTTCAATTTCTTCGGCCTTAAAGGCCTCATCTTCTTCTTCCTCATGGTATTTCGGCTTGACAATACAGATACAGCACTGGCTGAGGCAAGACCCAACCATCCTTTTTTCTCTCATCTGCCCATTTTACATCAGCTGGAATGGGTCGGAAGCCTACCCCAAAGAACTTTTCACTGGTGGTCAGGGTGACAGGTTCCGCTATTCCTCGCAATGATTTCCCAAGGTCACTCCCAGGTTTATGGCGATGCCTGATCATTTCTTTGGCCACCATGATTGATGCATTGGATAGGAAGGGTTGGGGACAAGGGTTTCCCTCTTCTTAATGGTCCGTGACCACAATCTTAAAGGCCCGATAGACTATGTGCTCGCTCGTCTCTCTTGCTTCAAGGCACGAGACTAATGAGTCCCGCTAAATTGATTGGTCATCTTCCCCATGGACCATAATCTCTTGATCCTCATGCTTGAACTTCACCATCTGATGAAGAGTAGAAGGTACAGCCCCCGCTGCATGAATCCACGACCTCCCTAAAAGAAAGTTGTAGGATGTGTCTATATCCTAAACCTGGAAGGTTACTTTAAAGTCTACTGGGTTGATGGTTAGAATCAAATCAATCTCTCCTATCATGTCCCTTTTGATACCATCGAAGGCACGTACACAGACATTGTTGGGTCGAATTCTTTCGGTCCTGATTTCCATACGCTGCAGAGTTGAGAGTGGGAAAATGTCTACCCCAGAGCCTCCATCCATCATAACTCTTTTCACATAGTACCCTTCGTATTTGACTGTCAGGTGCAAGGCTTTGTTATGCGTGACCCTTTCTAGGGGCATGTTATTTTTGCTAAAGGAGATCTGGTTAATTGCAAAAAATCTTTCTATCATTCTCTCCAACTGCTCTACAGAAGTCTCTATAGTAATATATGCTTCGTTAAGGGTTTTGATCAATAGCTTTTGATGTTCGATCGAGTTCATCAACAGAGATAATAAGTAGACTAGTTCGGGAGATTTTTGAAGCTGGTCGATCAACTCATAATCCGCCATTTTCATCTTTTAAAAGAAGGCTTCCGCTTCTTTGGCACCAACGGTCTTCTTAAACGGGAAGTGCTTTCTAGTGGCATTGTTCACCTCTTCCAAATTTAAATACTTTTTAGCTGGGTTATTTTCTTGAACTTCCCCTGAGATTTCTTTTCCTTTGTATGTCACCACCGGCTTGATATAATTCTAGGGCATAGCGACAGGATCTGTCATGGGCTTTTGTACGCGTGGCCAATAACCACTGGCTCACTCAGCCTTGGTGGATTAATTGGCCCTCGCATCACATAAGCTCCCTTGGGCACATACATTTGGGTTATTTTATTCAGCTCGAATCTCCTGGGAGGACTCAAAGTCATATGCTTTTCTTTGCGTCCTCTAGGGACATGGAGAACAGCATCTTTGGGAGGCGTTGCCCCAGTTTCAACTTTAACTTTATTCTCTGACTTTGGAGGGGTGGTTTTGTTCTTTTTCTCCCATTTGTCTTACATCGGGGCAGCTTTTGGTTTCCTTTCTACATTAGTGATAAGAATAATAGCCTTCAATGCTGGGTCAAATTCCTTATCCTCACAATTCATTTTTATTACCGGTCTGTTGTTGTGAGATGGTAGTGGGTTGTTATTCATATTGGGAATATCTTCATCCCTTAGCAGTATCTTCCTTTGTTCTATCAAGTTCTCCAGGCTCTCTTCAGATTCCAGCAATTATCCATGTCATGCCCTTCTGCCCCTGAGTGATAGGCGCATCGAGCACCAGCTCTGTAAGCAGGTGAGGTCGAGTTTTGCCTAGTTTGAGGAACAAGCTATAGCATACCCATTTGAACAAGCTATAGAAATAGTCTGGAGTAGGATTCATCGATCGGTGTGAAATTTGGCCTCATGGGTGGTTTACGAGGGTGGAAACTATTTTATGGAGGCCGGGGGTTGTAGTGGGTTTAATTAGGAGGATGGATTATAGGAAATGGAGCTTGGTTCCAGTTAGCTTGTTATTGTGGCCTGACATAAGGTTGAGCATTCATGACCGGGTACGGCTAAGGAGCATAGGCCATGTCTTGGTAGGGATAATAGTTCTGTAGGGTCCTATCTGAGGAGAGAGATCTCGGAGTACGATGTTTTCTTGCACCCGATGCTGACATGGATGTTTCTTCCTTTTTATTGCCCTTTGCTACTCCTCCAAACCTACCCTGAATGGCTTGGGAGGTAGCTCTGATAGCGGATTGGCTTAGAATTCGACCCATTTTCAGCTCATTTTCAACCATTTCGCCAATCTTGATTGCTTCAGTGAACGGTTTACCCATTTTGGATATCATATTTTGAAAGTAGTCGGCTTCTTGAGCTTGGAGGTAAACTGTGACCATTTCAAACTCATCCATTGGAGGCTTTATCCCGGAGGCCTGCTCACGCCATTTAACAGCATACTCTCAAAAGCTTTTCGAGGATTTCTTCTTCAAGTTTGTTTGCGAGTTCCTATCTGGAGCAATATTAATGTTGTACTGGATATGCCCGATGCAATCTCTAGAAAAATCATCCTCGATGTGCCAGCGGGATATGTATTGGTCTATGTACCATTCAGATGCGATGCCAACCAGACTTTCTCCTAAATAGGCCATGAAGAGTTCTTCTTTTCCACCGCTCCTCGCAGCTGGTTGCAATATCTCTTGAGATGAGCAATAGGATCACTGTGTCCATCATACTTCTCAAATTTTGGGGTTTTGAATCCCATGGGTAGATGTACTGAGGGAACATGCACAAGTCGGCATAGGACACACTTTTGTGTCCACTCAGGCCTTGTATGCTTTTGAGACTCTATTCCATACTCCTTATCTTTCTCACAATCTCTTCTTGCTCAGGAGTTTTAGTGGACTTTTCTTTCCCCATAGTGAAATCATACCGGGGTGGCTGGGAGTAAATATAAGTGGGAAATCGTAGAGGTTCTATCGGGAAGGAGGGTGTTTGGAAGGTGAAAGCTATTGGGTCAAAACTGGGCCTGGGCAATGTAGGCTGTGCCGTGGCCGAGCAAGGTGGAGCGGTGAAGATATTTGAAGTTGAACTGGACATTAACACTTGGGGGCAAACCTCAAAAGGTGTTCCCACAAAATGAGCTGAGATAGTTGGGTGTCCTAGTGGTGTATTTGGGTGACTGATCGGGACAGTGGAGTTACCACTTGCTCTAGGAAAGAGTTAGGGGAATCCGGGATTGCGCTTGGTAGCTCCCTTCCATTTGCTCAGGCGTCCCATATTTCCATAACTCGGAGACGTAGGATTCTATTTTCTTCAGCAGTTGCCGATTATGAGGCCTGGATGCCTGAGATTGGACTATAATCCATGATAGGAATTGTTGGCGGAGTCATTTCTAAAGACATTTCGATGCTCCATTTTGATCTCATAAAGTATGGGCACGAAGTCAGGTTACCTCAAAAAACAACCACCGTTCTATAAAAACCTGGATTGGAATTAAAAGCAGCAAACGGTTAGTTTGAAACAAATAGCAGATAGGTAATCGCACGTTGCGGGTATGATGCACCTATACAGTTAAATGTGTTTCTACATGTTTTGCAATAGTTGCATGCTTCATCCCGGCTTTACTTATTCTTCCCCATTTTTCTTCTTTCCACTTTCATTCTTCCCTTGTCATCTCTCTTTTGTTTTTCTTTTCTTTTCTTCTCTTGCCCTTTTTCTCTCTTTTTTTTCATTTTCTTTTCTTATTGGAGCTATTCACAAAATTTTGACCGGATCTGATGAGGATTTTCTACGTATCACAACGACGCACGAATCAAATCATTACTTATTTCAAGAAAAATAAATGCGAAAAGTAAGGAAACAATTCTTTGGGAATTTATGATTTTTCATTACTAAAACTTCTATTACAAAAGATTTTAAACTACTCATTTTCTTAGAAGGAAAACCTACAAACAGACTCAAAATAAACCAAAATACAGACTCGATACTTGGAAATTCAGGAATACATTAAAGCTTTAACACTTGGGGCCTGCGGGGCATCATTTGGCCTCGTCGCGGGCCTATGTGTGAGAACCCTTTGTAGCTGCTCCAAATCGCTCATATCTGGCAGAAGAACGTCATCACTGCAGTGAAGAAAGTGGTTCGGGTCATATCCTCACATGCTTGGCATTTTACAATAATATAGTCAGCAATAGCCCTAATCCTTTCTCGAATCCTACCCTTTTCCTAAAGTAGCCGCCCGATTTGCTGATTTCGAGCTTCTAACACTTGAGAGTCGCGAAGGTGTTGATTTTGCAACTATTGTATTCCTTCCTCCATCTGGGCCATCAAATCATAACAGTGTTCCCTATCAGCTTTGAAATCTTTAGCCTACTTGGCTGCCTCATTACCAAGAGTAGTTAGCTTTCTTCTCAAGCTGGTGAGTGTCCCTTCATACTTTCTCTTTATTTGTTGCAAAAACTATGTCCGACCTTTTGCATTTTCTGCTAATTGAGCTCAGGCGTTTGCTAGACTGGCCTTAGACTTTTCTAGGTCATCTTGAAACTCAAGGGCTTTCTTTTTCAGACTGCTTATAAGCCTTTCATCCGCTCGGCTTCTTTCTGGGTTTCTAGCAGCTATTTTCATCTTTCGGATTTGAGCTTTGAGGACTTTATTTTCTTGAGTTAGTTTTTCCTTTTCTCTCTCATCTGCGACAGCTTGGATACTTTTGGTAAATTCGAGGTCACTGATTTTTCCTTCCAATTTACCAATTCTAGCCCAGTAGATTTCTTGTTTTGCTAACCAGCCCCACTGCTCTTGCGAGTCGTGAGTGAATTATTGCACGTGGGCTCTCTTAGCAGGTCTTTGAGGAATCTGGAATATTTTACCGAACCAAACAATGTACTTGGGGTCCACTTCACCTCTAGCTAAATCTCGCAGCATGGTCTTAGGTTCAAGAAATCTACATTCATTCCATACCTGGCAAATTCTTCCCTCCAGAAATACGGCTTTTGGGCCCAATTCAATGACATGTGTAATCAAATCTTTGTCATGCGGGATGGTTTGAAATATTCCTAATTGTCGCAAAACCCTGTGGGGGCATAGGCTTAATTCTCCGGATGCCCATTAGGAGGAGATAACATACTTCAGCTGACATGTATACTGCTTCTGTGACAGGAAGCCATCCAAATGCCCACTCAATTTCATCGGCAATCAAGGAGCTCAAACGTGCAAACCAAGCTTCAGTGCCCTCGGGGAATTCAGTACCCACTACTCGGCTTTCAAATTCTTCAATGCAACTCAAACCAGTCATACCGTAATGCATATACCCAACCCGGTGGCAGAGATGTTCCTGCATCATAATTATAGTAACAGATTGCAGCCTTAGAAGAACTTTCCCCTTTCTCGACAGATAATCAAAGCTTGGTAGATTTCAGATAAGATCAAGGGAACCACAGTGTTGTTGGCTTTCTTAATTGCAACATCAATCACTCCTGCGAGACCCACCTCTATATTACCATCTTTTCACGGACAGACCACAACACCCAAGAAGGCTAATATAAAAGCTAAACCCTACCTTGCCTCCCATTTGTCTTTATTTCCGGCACGGGTCAGACTAGTGTTCGGTTCTTCAAAACCTCAGGGGTTATCATAGCGTTGATACAAGAATTGGAGAGTGCAATACCCTTCAGATAAATTTCCATTTTGAATATCCCGACTAATACTCAGCAGATTTAGAAATCCATGAGGAGATGCCGGTCTTGGTGACAATGGATATCGACTTCTAAGATTTCCATTAAGACCCGCATAACCCGCAACTTCCTCCAGTGTAGGTGTGAGCTCAAAGTCAGA
Organism: Nicotiana glauca; assembly: GCA_026770625.1. NCBI lineage: Eukaryota > Viridiplantae > Streptophyta > Magnoliopsida > Solanales > Solanaceae > Nicotiana > Nicotiana glauca. The sequence goes on from MU673125.1 coordinate 25,712, forward strand.
GAAATGGAACACATTGCGAGTTGGGTCCCAAAAAGGTATTAAATCTTCAATTACGTCCAACCTTGGCTTGACGTTCAATAGTCCAATGAGGCCTCCCAAAACCTTTACCACAGTTTCGCTATTGCCTTTTCCTAGATCATTCTACCACATGTGGAGCCTTAAGATGATCTCTTTAAGGGCTTTGAAAGGTTCAATTTCATTTGTGCTCATCCTGCACATTTATTAAGGTTAATTATTAACTTATTTTGACCCTAGAGAGTAACACCATTTTTCAAAACTTTACTTCAAAATAAAATCCAGTTTTGCAAATATGGCCTTTCAGCACTTCGAAGAAGAAGATTTTAAAGTTGTGCCTGCTAACCGGTCAAAAATGACCAAAGGTTGTTATTCTTGTGAAAACATGCCTACCAGCGTCCTTTTGGGGACATTCGGCTCATTTTAAACAAGAATGGCATCACCCACTTATTTGTGACAAAAAAATAAATTTTTTGTTATTTTTGGGCTATTTTTGAAAAAGGAAAGTTGGACCCGATGGGGGTTGTCTAAGTATCCCACATTCGATGAGAATCAAACTGGCGTAGTTCAGGAAGATTTGACAAAACCAACTATTTTTGAAAACAAAACCTTTCTTTTCTTTTCTTTTCAATTTTTCTCAAAAATGATAGAGTTTCGGTACCATTTGGACATTGGTTTTTCAAAACAGGTGATTAACTCACTTAACCCTTACATTGCTATTCTCTTCTCTAAACTTTCTCCCATTATTCACAAGCCAGTCAACATGCAAATTCGAAGAAAATAAACGCTCAAGTAGCAAGTAGAATGCATCAGGATGGACTTTTCATTTCAGGTACACCTATCCTAGACAGACCCAACTCCTGTGTTGAGTCTCCTAAGTCAAATGCACATGATAGAAACAAACATTCCTACTAGGGATTCGATATTAGGCTTTGTTATAATAAGTTTAAAACTTGGTTTTACTGTTCTAGACCTGGCTTACCCGAGCGGACAACTCGAGCCAAGGAGGGCAGCGTACCGGGAATACAGAATCTTCGCCAACTTAGCAAATTGTCCGAACCTCATTCTAAAATGGGATAAGACTCAAGACCGAAGAGAAGTCACACGAAATGCACCCTTCTCCATGATTTAGAAGACTCAGAGAGAGGAAGGGTTTCGTAACAGTTTATATATACAATTCATAAAATATCAAAATGGTAAAGCATTTAGCATAATAGGCTCAAACATATAGGAAAATCAGATAATAGATAAAGCCAATCATAACAGCTATTCTAAGCTCGAACTCATAAACCCTGAACCGATGTTCTGGGCTTGGGTCCCCAGCAGAGTCGCCAGAGCTGTCACACCTCTTTTTTTTACACACCACCCCGAAGAGTAGTATATAAAGGAGTTTTTCTACTTTAAGTGACATTATTCGAAATGAGATTATTTATTTATCAGATTTGCCACTTGGGATAGTTTATTTGGTGTCCCAAGTCACCGGTTTATTTTGAATCCCAAATCGAGGAAAATTTTGACTTTCCTTGTGAAGTCTGCGAACCAGAAATTCTGAATTAGGAATTCTGTTAACCCGAGGGAAGGTGTTAGGCACCCCCGGATTCCGCGGTTCTAGCATGGTCGCTTAAACTATTATAATTAGCATATTATTTGATTTTAATATATGTTTTAGCCTATGGTTCGATTTTAACTTCATAGCCACTTTTATTTATTTTAAAGAAGCTTTAACATCATCTAAAACATGTCTTTGGATCACGCCACATAAAATGCACCCGCAATCCAAAACACATTTCATTTTATGTTATTAAGATTTGGATTTGGGTCACATGAAATGCACACCCGAGTTTAGGAAGGTAATATTATTAAAATAACGCACCTAAAGTAACTACGCGTTGTTAAATTTGCTAAATGGAACGCCTCGAATTCTAAGAATTTTAGAAGAAACAATAAAATGAAGGCCACCCATTTGAGATTTTATTTGGCATGGCGCACCTCAATTCCGATTTTAAAGGATATTCAAGCTAAATCTCGGAGGGCCATAAATTATTTTTATTGTCTAATAGGGCACACCTTGTCTAAATGAACAAATTAGCTTTCTAGAACCATAATAAAAATTGTTGATTGCAAGGCTGTTATTTACAATAGGTTGCTGGGCTTCTGGACTGGAATAAGCCCAAGAGAAGAAAATGAGTGATAGCAGTCCAAGTGACTAAAACTTCCCACCCACTGGGCCCATGTCAAGTCAAATTCATAGAACAATAAGCTATATAAAATCGTTTAAGACACCAAATCAGCTAAGGCTCAAAGAAGAATGAATCAAATCAATATTTTGAATTTTGAGTTCTAACTAATTGAGTACATATCAATAATTGAATTTTTCCTGAATTTTTTATTTTTTCTTGGGCCAAGTCTGCTTTTGACCCAACTGGTCGCAGCAATCAAAATGAACATTGGGCCCAAAGAGAGCCCAAGTCTAATGCACGGCTAAATTGCTAAAGATTTGGACTCAAGCTCGATTCCAAGTAGAGAAAAAAAAGTTTTTTATTCAAGCACTATACTTTAACTCTTATCCAAGACTATCAAAAGAAATTTCTGATTTGAGTTCCAAGGTATTTTTGAAATACAAAAACCCAAAATATACGACATTCCACTATAAAATTGAGCAAACTAACATTCAAATATCAGATTCGACCAAATAACACTCAAACACCCACATTCGATGCGTTGACTATTATTCTAAATACACAAAAACCTTTCCCCTTTCATTTATAGCAAGTTTCGTCCAACTGACCATTTGAGAAAGAGAATCAGGTAACCAAGCTACAAATTAAATGCTAAAGTAACATCTTCTCATCATGAAGTAAGCTAATAGGATGCTCTCATGATTAAATATCACAACCATAGGCAAGATTGAAAGAAAAGGAAATGCAATTTAGCAACAAAACAACATTGGTCTTATGATAGTTCTAATTCTAAGTTCCATATAGCATTCAAGTGATGTCCACGATTCCCGAAGTACCTGGAAAATGCCAAGAGGAAAACATAGAAATTGAGGGAGCAACAATAGAAATAGCCCAGCAATAGGAAATGGACAGCAAAAATAGCTCAGAACCGGTCGATGGAACAGTAGAAGAACAACAAATTAAAACCCAACTTCAAGCCAATCTCCAACCATTTCTCAAACCAGAAATACAACTATGGAATTTTCAAGAGTTCTAGCTAACCACAAGAGAATCTGAAATCCAAAACAAGCGGAATTTTGGTAGTTTTCAACCAAGAAATACAGGGGACTCAGTGTTGTTTCAGAGTTTCAGCCGTTTTTGGTTTTTCCAGGATTTTTTCTCTAAAATCTCAAATGAGCTTTCCCTTAGCAGTGACTTTATAGGCAAGCTATTAGGATAGCTGAGATGGTTTATTTTTGTACTTTAGACCTTTTCCAATTTTTATTTTTGCAGCCTAGTCCCTAAATTACAAACTTGCTAACCAATAAAGGCTATTTTTAGCTTCTAGGAAGCTTCCTAAGGTGGTTATTCAGAGATTCCCTAAGTTAAACTTCCTAGACTACCCTTAAAACCTCTGAAATTTATTTTAGCAAATCACATGGGTTAAACTGACCTAAAAACTTTTAAAAAAATGAATGGATTCCTCTTGAAAATGGGTCTAAAAATCCTAAAGCCCAAACGACTTAGTTCAAAGCTTTTTTGTTTTTGCCTTAGGGAACTCAAATGGGCATGGGTATGACCCAATGCACCCCAATAGCAGAACCTGGGCTGAATCCAAATTCAATTCAAAACAAAAGGAAAATCAAAAAAGGTAAAACAAATGGTAAACAAAATGTTTTGGAATTAAACAAGCTTCTGAATCAAATGGTCCCTTTAGATAAAAATTAAAAGAGATTCAAACAAACTAAAACAACTTTAAAAGAATACCAATTAACGATTAATCTGGATAGTAAAAAAACATGCATAGGTGATTTTGATAAAACAAAATGAAGAAGAGATAAGTGAAAATAGCAAAGAACAAAAATGACAAAAGAAATCATGCAGGACCGGAAAAGAAATAGAAATACCTAGCAAGGATGGCCAACCTTGTAGTTTTTTCTCAATTCATCGATTTCGACTGAAAAAAGGTCTCAACCATGCGTTCTCAGAGGAAAACGCATAACCCAGGCCCATTTTAGTCCAAATCTGCCGACTCTTGAATATGACCTTTTAAGGCCCCAATTTCAAATCAATATTCGACAAGCTCGGGGCATATTCGATTGAAGAGCGTGATAGATTCGGGATGAGGGAGGCCTGGTGGCCCTATGGTGTTAATTTGGGGTCATTTTATGGTGGCGCCGCCACCAAAAAAATTGGGATTTCAGGGTGGCTCGCTAGGGTTTCAAATTTCGATCTAATTTTTTAGGGCTTCTGGGTGGTTTGAGCTGAAAGGAGTGGAGATTTGGGATGGGGAGGTGGAGGAGATTTGATGATGTATCTTTTGGGGTGATTGGCTATCACGCCCCAAACTCGGGAGGCGCGATCGGCGCTCAGTCGAGTGACTCCAACTGAGCAAGCCTTACCAAACACTATCTACCCAACTCAATATGAATAAGGGGACCATACTTTCATTTATTCAACAGAGGGAGATAGTATATTCAACATTTTTAATTCATTTTAGTTCACAACATTAAACTATAGATAAGTTAGTTTCCAAGGCTCCTATAGAGTTACAATTCTTAGGCAACGTAAGTTTAGGTTTACAACATGGATAGCACGCCCATTCAATGCCCACATATAGCCCACATATATGCCTACGGAGCCTCTAAGGATATAAAATAAATATGACAACACCGGCAACAAGGCCCTAGCTATACCTCAAAAGTGAAAGTCCAAAATAAGAAGATGTGCAATATAGCCCCCTTGAAGGAGAAAGGGGCTCACCAAGATCTTTGGGAAGGAGAATTCTCTGTTGCACACAATCGTCACTATCCGCTATGGAGCCAGCTACATTCATTTAAAAAAATGTAGCGCCCCTGGCAAAAGGGACATTAGTACCATAGAATAGTACTATAAATAAACACCATTTTACTAGAAAGAACTACCAAGCAATGACAAGTAAATCACATAGGTAAATCAAATATGCAAATCATAAAATCATTCACATAGTTCCCATAACTTAGTTTGGGGCATTCCTTCCATATGTTTATCATTGTTTTCAATACCACCGCTATCTTGAGTGGAGTCCGATCACGACCCGACCGGCTAGGTTGCCTCATTTGAGGCATGTATCCCAATTACTATTTTATTTCCTCTATCCGAAGTTCAATATCAGCACATTGCCACCATGTGTGCGGCATGGTGTCCGATCACAACCCGATCATCTAGGTCGCCTTATCTAGGCATTGTTCCTTTCCCATTTGTCATCACATGAGATTATTTATTTCACATATATCATATCAATTCTTTGGCACTTAGGGCCACCATTATCACATCATTTTTCATTTTCAATATTCATTCTGCAAGTTGTGATCATAAACACATACAAGAGTAGTTTAAGTTGCAAGCACATGTAAGTTAGCACATAGCTAGCATGAATAATTCTCAGCTTTAATTTTTTTGGCCTATAGCCTAAGCATTTTGACACATAATTGTATTCTTCATACTTTTCTAAATTTTCAAGAATGGTACATTACATCACGCTGAAGCACATCCTTCACGTATATGTGTAGATAATTGCAAATAAATTAATGTGCAATAACAATCAATACTTCAACCAGTTCAAATCTTACCACACTTTCGTAAACGCCCACGGAGCTCAATTTCTAATAAAAATGTGGTTTTAGCCATACATACCTCAATATAGCTTCCCTTACTCTTTACAAATTTCTGGAACTCTTATCACTTCGATCTATTGTGTAAGAATTACAAATTTAATCCGAGGATTAGAGACAAGGTTGAGATTCTAGCTTGGTTCGTGCATAATATCAAACACTAAAGGTGCATTATGACCTTAGGCCCCTTTGAGAGGAATTTCTATCATTCTATACCCCCAGTTGCCATCTTTTTAGTTTACTACTTTTCAATACTCTATGGTGCGTTATGCATGCAAGAGAATCATTTTTACACCCATGAATTACTTCCCTAATGACCCCATATAGCTAAGTATACAAATATAAGCTAAGGTGATGGATCCTTACCTCTTGGGATGAAGATTTAGGAGCCTTCACTTGATTAGCTTCAAGGATTTAGCAAGATTCTAAGGAGTAATTTGATGGGGAGAACTTTCTCTCTTTTAGACCACTTTCTCTCACTCTAGAAATGTCCAGAAAAATACTCAAAATGAGCTATAACACTGAATATAACGATAGGGGCATCGGGTTGAAAATTAAAAAATTGGAGCCCCGAGTCGGATCTGCGATCGCATAAGTAGAAATGTGGGTCGCAGATTGGACCGCAAAAAGGCTCCCAAAACTTGGTCCTTCTGCTTGGGTATGCGACGAAAGTGCGGTCCGCATACCCATTCTGCGGTCGTATTATGCACTGCAGAACTGACCTTCACAAAATCCCAAGAAAATTATGCGACGACTATGCGGTTCTCATATTGGTTATGCGATCGCATAGTGGACCGCATTTTTAACCTCAACTTAGATAACGCCCTGACGCACTCTGCGGCATAAATGCGGTTCGCATACTTGATATGTGACCGCATTCTAAACCGCATATTTATGAGTTTCTATCACCTAACCCTAACTAGGCACTACGAGGTTCGGGTCTAGAGTGGAAATTTTTCACAGGGCCTCACATTGGCTATGGCGCCACCACCGGTGGCGGGGGAATTTTGGGCGGCTTTTAATGTTTTTGTTAGGCTGGAATCTCTGAAGGTGTGAGAGAGATGAGAAACGAGGGGGTGGGGGTGAGCGTTTGGACAGTTTTGTACTGAAGAGACCTCACTTCTCAGTCGTCCGATCTCGTTACCTCGACTGCTGAGATTAAATTCATACTTAAATGGGGTCGTTTAGATTGGGGTGAAAGTGGACCGGATATGGGGTAGTTTGGACGGGTTTTAGGAGAAGAAATGGTTTGGGTCTAGAGTTTAAATTGAATTGGCCCAAATTTCCTTTTATTAACAAAGCTTTTCTTCTTTCTCTTTTTTTTTTATTTTCAAATTTTGCTAATTACAAATAAAAAAATAAAAAATCTAATTTAATTCCAAAAATAAACTAATTGCTTTCTTAAAAATTAATTAAGCCCTAAATTAAAAGGAAACTATAATAAATTCGAAAATTAAAAAGTCAAAAATACAAAATGAACAATTATTGTTATTTTCTTTCATCATTTTTTTAACATTAATTAACTAATTAACCTAAAATACAAAAATAGGGCCCTAAATTCAAATGCAATATATTTTTGTATTTTTATAAATTAAATAAATTAAACATGCTCATAAAAATTTAAACAAACACAAAATCATGCAATAATTCTTAAAAAATTAAATAATTAAAAGAAAAATTCTAATTTCGGGAATTCTGTAGGAGTAATTCACGCGAGGCAAAAATCACGTGCTCACACTAGTTTACTTTGATATGCATTTGATTGGTTTTAGTTATGTGTGTTTAAAGTTTGAAAAATGATTGAGCACATAACTTAGCCAATATATGAGTGTTATTTTGTGGCTTTATTTGCTAAAAATAACTTTGCTTCATAGCAAAACATTTAGGTTTAATATTGTTTGAGTTATGCTTTCCTTCCTTCTTTTATCTGATTTATTTTTACTTCAAAAATACTATTTCTTTTTCTTTGACTGTTTGGCAATGGGCTGCAAACTACTGATTTAGCCGCTGGTTGGTTAAATCAGCAGGTTTAAAAGCTGAAATTCTGGAACTCCGTTATATGGTATAGATCTGATGTTCTTCATGGAGGAAGCCAAGCTTGTGATGGACAAGTCATATCCAAAAGAGGCAAAGGATAAGTTAGGTTACTAAAATTGTAATAGAGTAGTCTTATTAACATTAATAGTTTATGTATTAATAGCTTCTTATGTAACATGCCATGACTTTGTGAATTTCTTTCTTATTTGGGCTGTTGTAATAAGGTTCCAATAACATATAGTTAAAGATTAGAACAGTAGTTTTTGGAATATGTTTATTTTTGTCATTCCATTATCATAGGTGAAATGGAACAGGCCTTGAGCCCAATCCGTAATGATAAAGGGGTTATCCTCAAGTTCAAAACGATCAGAAGCTTTAAGTAAGCCTAATGAATGGAAAATTACCCCCAAATGAACCTGGGTTTCGGTCATTGGGCCTGAGACAAAAGCCTAAGAATTTGGCTTATTCAAAGGTTCTTTATCAACTATAGTATAAGTATTGTTTTGTTGCAAACTGTATAGTCAATATTTGAACTAAAATTACGCTGTATATTTTTTATGTTATTTTAAAGCTTAGTTGACTCTGATTCTTTAATTGTCGCAAACACGCGAGTAGCGGTTAGAGGTAAGGGTAGATAGGCCTAGCTGAAAAAGTATAGTAACTAGGCCCGCCTGAATTTGGCCTAATGTGGGCAAGAACTTGTCTAAATTCACAATGAAGGCAATAACTCTCAAGCTCCTTCTCTAATGGACCAAGTCTTAGGCCCAAATACAGCTCTTTTTTAAAGCTGTACCGTTCTTCCTAATTTAATTAAGCCCGAGCCGAAATCCCTTGCTAAAAGATCAATTTAGACTTAGCCCTTTCTAATTAGGTGCAACTTTCCTCTAAAAACAATTAGTGAGGTGTGTCATGCCAATCAAACCCCTTTAACTCATGCCCCTCATCAATTAATTTGAGAGGTACTAATTGTAGTTGCTATAGTTGAATACAATTCCCCTAAAAAGAAAGAAGGAAAAGAAAAAGGTTTGAGGTGTTCCATAAATAGATTAAATCATCCATGGCCCTCACAAATATTTCTTTTAAAATTAAATAATCGTAGTTTTTCTTTAGGCTCGACTTAGATTAGTATTGTGATTATGTATACGTTCGTGTAATATAATTAAAAATTTATTTCTAAAAGTAATACGTTCCAGCAACTTCAACCAAACTTCTCTTAATAAAATAAAAAAAGCGTTATTAATTGTGGACACATTCGCGTGACATGATTTTTCACGCACCAAAGGAAATGAGTATATGTATGCGTAACTCAATTCTTTCATTACGAATAATCAAGCAATTAAAAGCAGTAAAAAGATAAATGCACATAGGTCATAAAAATGAGTAGTTAAACAATTTAAGCCAAGTGATAATCACTAAGCGACCGTGCTAAAAAAATGCAAAACCCAATTAAACCCCTGCCTTCTCTCTAGGAAGACAAGGAATAGTATTTTCGTCACCATTTTCCGGCCATAACTCGGCATCCGGTGGTAAAATTAACCAAACTTGGTGTAAAAAATACATATTTTCTTTACGAGTAATACCCAATTGGTTTCAGCTTCAGATCTATAGTTAATTTTTATAGATCTTAATTTCATTTTCACAACTTACTATAGCAGACAGTTTTCTTCATTCAATTTCAGCGATTCAGCCAATTAGAACACTACTATCCAGCACAACTGTAAGGTTCTGTTAACGTGAAAGTGTTCTACTCTTCTGCTTCTATGGTTGATTGAATTCAACGCTTTATCTTTTTTTTTTAAATCGGAATTTCTATTGCAAGCAGCATTTTAGATTTATACGGTTGTATTGAAGTGAGAGTTTCCATGGATTGCTTGTAGCTACAATCAACAACAGTTTTAACAATCTTTGCGGAATTATTGTAGCACTGCTTTTTCCATAGTTATTCTGGTTTTAAAGCTACTGTAGGATAGCTGAAGAATTGAACAAGCTATAGTGCTACATTGAGGTCATTAATGGTGTCACGCCCCAAATTGAGGGACATGACTGGCGCTCGACTGGGTAGCCCCAGTCAAGCGGACATGGGTGTCTTTCCTACCCTATGTGTTACCCTGCATTTTTTTTCATTACTTATTAGCCAAATGAAATAACCATTTACAATTAAACACCTATTTATTTCAAAACATACACAAGGTACATGATTCTTAGTGTGGTTTATATTTTACATAGCCCAACATACAAGATACATATCACATAAGCTCATGACCCACATTTTCTGTTTACGGAGCCTCTAAACATGAAAAAGTATGATACAGTGCTTGCCGGTAACAAGGCTCCGGCTATACCTTATACAAATATCAAAACAAGATCCCAAAACAGAAGCGACATGAGCCACACAGGGCCCCGAAAGGAAAGGGGCTCACCAATTCAGCTGACGGGAAGTGATGAGGAGCTACGGTCGGTGGACTGGAGTACCTGCTATAGATCCACCTACAATCACAATACGAATGTAGCGCCCCCGGCAAAAGGGACGTTAGTACACATGAATTGTACTGGTATGTACGAACAAACTTTGCTCCAAGTAAACTCAAGCCATACACAAGTAGGTAACAGTAATAGAAACAACAATCAAATGCACAAGTAAGGAACAATCAAGCCAAACAAGTTTACAATCTCTCATGTTTCCCCTTCCACATTTCCATATCAATAATTTCATAATTTGCTCATATTTTTATTTCAATAGTGATTTCGATCACTTTCCACCCTTATTACCTCGGCCACCCTTATTACCTCGGCCACCCTTATCACCACAACCTATACCTTATAACTTCGTGTTGCGGCGCGCAACCCGATCCCACCGTACAGTTACAATTCACAAACAACACAACAACAATGAACAATTCACAAAGATCAACAACAGCACTTCTTAAGAAGTAACAACAACAATTTACAAGTATTTCCATAACCATCAATATTATTTCCATCATATTCAACAACTCACATATGTTTTACGTCACAACGATAATTGCCTACAATAAGCCATAGATGTTGCTATCACGGTTATTCCAGTTGCATCATTTATGATTTCTTTCCGTCACTGGTTCCTCAGCTATTACTACATATCACATTCACAATCATACCAATCACACGAATTTCACTATTAATCCACATAGATATCACATACCAAACATTCGTACACCAAACAAGGCGATTTTACAAAGGTCAAAGTTAGCCATACATACATGGATTCGAATCCCCATTTAATATCTACTTCCAAATTTACCCAAAAGCTTGGCAACGTCAATCTAGTGCACAAACTAATACATACTTCTTAGAATCAAAGTTCAGAATCACTACCTGAACACATTTAGGTTATCAGCCCTCCTTTACATAATTCTTTACTCCCACCCAAATTCCCTTACTAGATTTTAGATTTTAATAGACATGCATGCGAGTTTCGACCCCTATTACCAAGAATCAATACATAAGAATCTCCCGTTTTATTAAAATATAAAAATCAATGAAAAAGGGTTGGGGATTTTACCTGCAAGAATGGAGATGAAGATAATACTCAAAAAATTTCGGGCCTGGATGACTTTGGAAAATCAAATTGAGGAAGATGAACTTTCTCTCTCAAGAACCCTCTCTTCCCTCTCTCTTATTTTGTTCAGTAAAGTGATTAAAAAGAGGGGTTAGGGTGTTCTATTGAAAAGGGGATCGAGTTTAAAATTTAGAAAAATTTGGAGTCCGAGTCGGGTGTACGGTCGCATCCTGCGATCACAGATATGAAGTGCGGTTCGCATAATGGACCTCAAAATGTGTTCCAAAAACCTTTTTCCACTTTTTTGGTATGCGACGGAAATTCGATCCGCATACATGATTTACGATCACATAATGGACCGCATTTTTTACCTCAAATTGACTGATCCATTGACTCACTCTGCGGTGTAAAATGTGGTCCGCATATCAGTTATGCAGTTGTATAATGGATCACATTTTGACCTTGATTTTAACCAAACCCCTGACTCTATCTGCGGTAGAAATACGGTCTGCATACTTGATCTACGACCGCATTCTGGACCGTATTTTGGCCCTTTTCTGGAAAAACGTTAACTCTGATTTTCAAACGCTGAATCAGTACAAAGGGTATGAACACATTCCTAACACATATTCGGGACTTGACACTACGGGCTACTAGCTCTTTGAGTACAAGTTTTTTCGGGGCCTTACAAATGGCCTCCTCCTCCGGAGGCTAGCCTCCTCCTATGGCTGGACTACCTCCCCAAGCTTCCCCTACTACTCAAAACAATAACATATAATTATTCAAGCCATTAGACTACTCAAACATATTGAAACCAACTATGATTAATGCAACAGTAAATGCTAAACAAGCTTCAGTTGATCCTATCACTGTGCGACAAGCAGCAATACTAAATGGACAGCCTGTTGTTAAGTTTAAGGAAGAAGAAGTTGAGAGAATGAACGTGCTTGAGGATCTCCAATATTCTTTGGTTGGAAAGTTTGCATATGGCTGGCCAGATTTAAATGAGATTCGTCGAATCGTTCCATCTCAATGTGGAATAAAGGGGGAATGCAATATTGGCTATTTGAGAGACTGGCATATCCTTATACATATGACATTGTGGCAGGATTATGTTGAATTTACATCGAAAGGTGCTCAATATGTCAAGGACAAGGATGGCCAAGAATACCAAATTCGACCTCTCATATATGATGTGAAATTTAAGGTAGGAGAAGAAACCCCAATGGCTATGGCTTGGATACTTTTCCGGGTTTATTACCTACTTACTTTGTAAAGGAGTGTCTTTTTTCTCTTGCTTCAGTAGTTAGGAAACCTTTACACTGGGATATGGCTACTATCAAAAAGACTAGACCTAGTTGTGCAAGGGTCAAAGTCCTTGTAGACTTGTTAGCTGCCCGCCCTAAAAATGTAAGAATGGATATTTTTAGTGAAGCATCGGGGAAAATAAGGACTGAATGGGTAAATATTAAATACGATATGATGCCTAAGTACTGTGAGGAATGCAGATTAAAAGTACATGATAGTTTTGAATACTGGAGAATCCATCCGGAATTATCACCTTATTATCAAAGCAAGCAAGATGCTGAAAATAACAAGGAGCAGATTCATGTGCATCATAATCAACTACTGATGGTCTTAACGAGTGGGAAAGTTGTAGGCAATGTCAATCCACCTGTGGGATAATGGAAAGAAGTTAGAGACAATCGTATCAAGAACAATGGAAGTCGTGTGATTACAGGGAAAGAAATTGTACCTGTTGATTCATCTGAAGGGCAGCAGCTCCAAGGATCTAAGAGTTAAACTCAAAATAATGTTATAGTGTCAAATGATGCAGTAGGTAAGGAAATTGTACCTGTTCAAAATACTGATCAACAAGGAAATGGAAAACAAGAGAGGAAGTTGCTTCAGATGATGCAGTAGATAATCAACAAATTCAGATAAATAACAGGTTTGAAGCACTACAAGAACAAGATGGTGATGAGGAAGACAATAACCAACAGGTTGTTATGAGAGAAAAAAATTCTTCAACCATACCAGAAGCTAATACTAACAATGCAAGAGCTCTAAATCCTAAAGCATTTCATTTTACACCAAAATCTACTGGAGTAGGAAGTATATCAAAGACAGGCAAGAAAATTATTCAAAATGAAAAGGAGAATGCAATAGGTGAAGGTGGTTAAAAAGAATCTACAACACCTTGGATCAGCAGAACATTCAAGGAGAATCATGTTGAAACTAACCAATCCTGTCAGGAGATTCCATCCCAGGCTACTGAGATTGATGCAACGTTAAAGGGGACCAATCATGATAGCAGACTGCAATTTGATGGTAGAACAATTTGGAATAAACAAGATGAAGAGGATCCAGATGAAAGTGCACTACCAGAGGGTGCTAGTGGAGAAGAAAAATCAACATATGAAGAAAATGATCAAGAAGAGCTGAGTGTAAATTACAAAGCAAAAGGACAACTATCAACAGAAAAAAGAAGAGGTGATGAGGAAAATATTGAAATAAAAAACAAAAGTAGAAAAAAAGCTGTTAGAAATGAAGTCCAAAAGGATAGGAGTCCTATTAATAAGGACATACCTCCTGATAAGCCCAAAAGTCCAGGTGAAAAGCAGTTTGGTGGCGCAGCACTAATTAACTTGGTGCAGACAGAAGTTACTACTGGTATGGCCAATATAGGGATCTCGGACTCCATTCAGTCATGTGATTTTGTAGAGGCAGGGTTAGCAATTACAGTACAACAAACTGTAATAGTAGAAAACATAAATCAGGATAGCAGCAATATAGTTGTAGTTCAAAATAAGATGCAACAGCAGCTAGCAGAACCAAAGGATCAGTTTGGATTGCAAGAGGAAACAAAGAATGCAGGCAAGGATATTAACGATGAATATACTACACAAAATTTTAAAAATGTGGCAAGGTAAGGTGATATCTCACCTAGGTACATGGACAAAGGCAGATCAGGAGGTAGAGGAAAGAAGAAAAATACAAGGGAGATTCAAAGTTCAGTCCTAGGGTTCAAACACAAAGGACCCTAACCAAAATCCCATAATTAATGATGAACGTTATCATTTGGAATGTGAGGACAGTGAATGCAAAGAAAGCATTTGAGAGGCTTATTACTATGCACAGGAAACATCATTATCATTTCATAGGAATCATGGAACCAATGCAGAATCCTAGGAAGCTAGAAACATACATGAGGAAAATTGGTATGATGCAGGCCTTCTCTAATGTTTCAAACAAGATATGTGTTTGTGTAGATGAGGATCATGGTATAGGTGATGATTAATGCAGAACAACAGTTGACGATGCAGCTGACAAATATGGATATTCAAACCTCTTTCATTGTCACATTTATTTATGCTAAATGTGACTCTATAGAAATAATTGAACTGTGGGGTAGTATGTATTATCTTGCAAGGGACATGACCTTTCATGGCTTGTGGCAGGAGATTTTAATGATATTTGGGATGAAGAGGAGAAGTTTGGTGGATTACTAGTATCAATGAATGATGTAAATGATTTTAGGCATTGTGGCAATACATGTAACCTCACAGATTTAGGCTTCAATGGAAGTATATTCACTTGGTGGAATGGGAGAGCTGAAGAAGATTGTATTTTTGAGAGAATTGACAGATGTTTGGCAAATCTGGAATTTTAGCAGATGTTTCGTACAAGTGAAGTCACTCATTTATCTAAAACAGGATCTGATCATAGTCCTATGCAACTCACATGCAAAACTAATGTTATTCCATTTAAGAAGTCTTTTAGATTTCTTAACTTCTAGACAAAACATCATACTTTCAAGGATGTAGTGAAGGTGAATTGGAAAGTTAATTTTATCGGGGATCCTTTCTTTATGTTTAATCAGAAGCTGAAGAGGTTGAAAAAGGCTCTATCTTCATGGAGCAGAAATACATATGGGGATATTTTTCAAAAAATTGCAAGCTGGGGGGAAGTGGTGCTTGTTCATGAGGCAGAGTTTGAAAGAAATCCTACACAACAAAACAGACAAAGGCTGTAGAAAGTTCAATCAGAGCTGATCAGATACCTGGCTCTAGAAGAGGAGTTTTGGAAGTAGGAGGCCGATATGAAATGGTTTCAAGATGGAGATAGGAATACAAAAATTTTCCATGCACAAGTGAATGGTAGAAGGAAGAGACTACAATTAAAAAGGATTCAAAACTCAGAGGAAAACTGGTTGAAGGAAAATTCTAAAATAGCATAAGAAGCTTTGACATTTTTTCAAAACCAATTTCATGAAGGTTCAGCTCCTACAGATTTTAGAATAATAGAGAACGTACCTTCAATGGTAGATAATGAGCAGAATATGTCATTGATGCAGCAGCCTCAAGAGAGGAGATTAAGCTTGCAGTACTGGGGCTGAATGGTGAAAGTGCAGGAGGACCAGATGGATTCACAGGTTGCTTCTTCCACTATTGCTGGAATATAATTGATGAAGACATAGTGGAGATGACAAAGGCTTTCTTCCATGGCCTTGACCTTCCTAGATTCATAACTCACACAAACCTAGTATTGCTACCAAAAAAGAAACAGGTTGAAACATTTTCTGATATGAGATCTATTAGCCTGAGCAACTTTATCAACAAAGTGTTTTCTAGAGTAATACATGAAAGAATGGTTGGAATGCTACCAAACCTTATTTCAGAAGAACAGGATGGATTTGTCAAGGGGAGAAGCATAGCAGAAAATGTATTGCTAACTAAAGAGATAGTTATTAATATCAGATTAAGGACTAAGGTAGGACGTAATATTGTTCTAAAACTGGACATGATGAAAGCTTACAATAGACTGTCTTGGCTATTTCTGACAAAGGTTTTAAGGAAGATGGGATTTGAAGAAAGGTTTATAGGCCTGATATTTGGAGTTGTCTCTATTAACTGGTACTCAGTGCTGATTAATGGATAGCCCTATGATTTTTTTTAGATCAACCAGAGGTGTGAAACAAGGGGACCCATTATCACCTACTTTATTTATCTTAGCAGCAGAAGCAATGTCAAGAGGTTTGAATGCACCACATACCAACCTAGAAGTTTATGGATTTGGAATGTCAAAATGGAGTCCCAAGATCAATCATCTAGCTTATGCTGATGATAGAATCATTTTTTCTTCATCCGGTACTACTTCTTTGAGACTGTTGATGGAAGTCTTGAAAGCTTATGAAGACACATATGGTCAGTTAATCAACAGGACAAAATCAGCTATTTATTTACATGAATTAGCTAGTGCAGAAGTGATGGACA
>MU673130.1:7855-21752 GCA_026770625.1 Nicotiana glauca
TGTAGTTCCTTTGATTTTGTCAGAAATCTACCGAGCTTTGACTGTCTGCCGGGAAGGAGGAAGATTTTTTCAAGGTTGCAATTTGCTACTTCAACTGTGGATGCAAGAACACCTTTGTCATCAGGCGGGATATATGAATGCCGGTTTGACCGGGTTAAAATGCATTGAAAAGTTTGACAAACGAGTAACAGGTATTGAATTTCCAGAAGGTACTGAAGTTTGGTTTAAACAACTAAGATCCTTAATGTCCAATAAAATTGAATGGGCATTTGGGTGGCTTCCCGTCAATGAAGTAGTATACATGTCGGCTGGAGAGTGCTATATTCTCTTAATGGGCATCCGGAGCATCCAGCCATATGCTCCCCATCGGGTATTGCAGAAATTGGGAAGGTTTCAAGTCGTCCCTAATGATGAAGACCTAAGCAAACAAGTCATTGAGTTAGGTCCTAGAGCTACATTTCCAGAGGATAGAATTCACAAGTTATGGAATGAGTGTAGATTCCTCGAGCCCGGAACCATGGTCGGGGATTTAGCTAGAGGCAAAGTGGACCCAAAGTATAATGTATGGTTTGGGAAGAGATTCCATATTCCCCTGAGACCTACTAAAAGAGCCCATGTCCAGCAATTTACTGATGACTCACGAGAACAATGGGGTTGGCTGGCAAAAGAAGAAACCTATAGGGCCGAAATAAGCAAACTGGAAAGACAAGTGATGGAGCTGCAATTTGAAAATGGTGTGCAAGCTGCTGCAGATGAGAGGGAAAAGAAAAGATTGACTCAAGAAAATGAGGCTCTCAAGGCTCAAATTCGGAAGTTGAAAATAACTGTCAGGAAGCTAGAAAGAAGTAGGGCTGACAAGAAACTCATAAACGAATTGAAAGGGAAAGCCCGCAAGAGCCAAATGAACTTGGAGAGTTTGGAAGCTAGCTTGGAAAGTGGTCCGAGCCAGATGGACAAAGGGCACAAAAGAGTGGGCACTTCATATGCAGCAGATGAAGAGGGATTATGAGGGGAGCGTCACTGTCCTGAGAGGAACAATAGCCACTCTCGAAAATAGGGTATTCAGGCAAACAAGAGATTTCAGAGTAGATAGAAAACACTGTTACGACCTGATGGCGCGCATGGAGGAAAAAATGCACAAGTTTCAAGATCAACTCTTTCATAACTCTCGAGTACTGGAAACCCGGAATCAACAGATAAGGTGATTGCTGCAGGAAAAGAGCAGGATTAGAGAAGGGGTCACAAACATTGCACATTACATTATTGCAAAATACCGAGCGTGCGAGGACATGACTCGTACCACATTTTTTGTGGCAGCGATGACATTCATCCGGAAAATAATGAGCGATTTGGAGAGGCTCCAAAGGGATCTTACACAAAGGCCCGCGGCAAGGCGAATGATGCCTCGCGGGCCCCAGGAAATGTTAGGGCATTAATGTATTCTTAACTTTGTTTTGAGTCTGTATTTTCTTGTTGAAGTTTGTAAGTCTGTCAGTTAGTCCTTTCCAAGTTTGCTTTGTTGTCTTTTCAAAATTTGTAACTTCTTCCAAGTGTTATAATAAAAGTAGTTGTCTTTGTGAAAAATATTTTGTTACGTATTTTTACATCGGCCAGAACTACGCACGGTCTGATTCTTGCGGGGTCATGATACGTAGGTAATCTCTATAAGACTCGACCACAACTAAAAAAAATCAAATAAAGAAAGATATAAAGGGGAATGGACCAAAGAAAATCCGAGATGACACAAGCAACCAAGCAAATGCATAATAGAAATGGTTAATTGCTTAGGTGCATTGCATCCTTAATGTGCGTTTGCCTGCTGTTAAATGCCCTAACGCTAACGGGATGACCCCATTTTTTATCTTCGTTGAGAAGAAGGGTGGTTGGTTTGTGGTTTTTAAGTAACTCATCCATACAACACAAGGTCAAAGAGCAAGGTAGCCATGGCTAACAAAGACTTTGACACATGGGTTGTTGATCCGTTTAAGGGAATTGTTGAATCAGAATCTGAGTTGAAAGAAGAGGTCTTGAGGTTGAAAAGACAGAGAATCGAAATATACAAAGCTTGGATCAGTGGATGCCCTCCACCATCAGTCCCCAATGTCTAACATTATGCTCCAGAACCAATTTACATGGTTTTGGGTCCATACTCTCACTCTCCTCATTTTGAGCCTCCTAATGAGACTACAAAGCTTGCTAAGACAATGGAGCAAGATGAGATGTCCAGAAAGCTGAAAAGGTTTAAGATGTCAAAGTTTAATTTGTATAATGGGCGGGGAGATCCAGTAACCCACATGAGAGGTTATTGCAGTAAAATGAGAAATGTTGGTGGGAAAGATGAGCTGCTGACGATATATTTCAGTAAGAGCCTGACTGGGGCAGCCTTGGAATGGCATACTCATCAAGATGTAGGTAAGTGACATACATGGGACGACATGGATCAAGATTTTGTGCGACACTTTCAGAACAATATAGAAATTGACCCAGACCGCTCTTCCCTATCTAAAATGGGAAAAAGGTCAGATGAAGACTTTAGGGAATTTTGGTTCAGACGGAACGAAGAAGTTGCTCGGGACAGTCCTCCCGTTGATAGAAAAGATGCCGCTGAGCCCTTCCAATGACAGGATCCAGCAAGCATTCTTGCTAGATGCTTTTAGCCTCAATACCAACCCCATGAATATCCCCGATCTCCAAATAATCCACCCCAGTGTTATCCTCCTAATAATATCCGACCATCTGTCCAACCACTGGGTCACTCCAAAAGGCGAGCACGCGCACGAGCACCGCAAAATCCCCACCAGCCTCCACAAAATTTCCAAGTACCTTATAACCCACATTCAAGCCAAGGGTATAGAAAGGAGCAAAAGCTGAAAGATAATTTTACACCAATAGGAGAATCTTATGCAAGTTTGTTTGAAAAGCTAAAGCGTTCTGGCCTGATTGAGCCACTCCTCAGTTATACTCCAGACCCACATGCAAAAGGCTTTTATACTACTGTACGATGCATGTACCACTCTAATGTCCAAGGGTATAACATAGATAATTGTCGTTCTTTAAAGAAGGAAATAGGAATAATGATTCACGAAGGGGTAATTGTGATCAATGACAGTGACATGGAGCATGTGAATCCCCTTGGGAGCTTGCTGACTGAAGTTAATGATAATGAAGTTGTTAATGGTTTTGGCAATATTGAAGTGGAACCCAGTGGCTAAGATGTTGTGCTTGGTAATTGGAAAGACGCTCCATTTCTTGGTCAACTGGAGAGGAGTTTTTGGTGGCTTATTTTGTTGTCATTTCTGTTGTCCGGGTTATTTCAGGGTTGTAACCCAGATATTATCATGTGACTCAAACCCTTCTATCCTTTTATTTTGCCTGGTTTGTTTAGTCGTAATATCTCATTTAGTGGTGTCTATGTTTGTTCTAAGGGATGTAACCCCAGTTTAGTTTGTTTGTCTGGTTGTTCGAACTATTTTATCGTCTAATGCAATGTCCTATTTTCTGTTATTTCTAGTCATTTTCTTTTGTTCTCTCCTCTTTATAGTTCTTTTCTTGTCGACTCTAGTGACATGACATGCACACGTAGTTCTAGGCCTAATCTTAGAGGTTAGTCATGAAGCAATTGGGAAGGTGATAGAGCACTTAAAGGAAATAAGAACAAACTGAGATCATTTGAAGGCCGAACCATGTGAAACTGGGGCTGATAGAACATAAATAAAACTTATGTTTCATGCCGCATCAGTTGGAAATTAAAGAAAAGTTTGGCCAAATTGACAGGGGCCGTTCTTGGTAATGAGAATTAGAGTGTTGCCTAATGGTGCTTCGTATTTAACAGATGAAGAAAGCAAATGCGTGGATATAGCTATCAAGTCTGGCACAATCAGAAAAATGTTATGAATGTTTGTTTAATCACATTATTTGTGTTTGGCATGTTTGGAAGATTGGAATGACGAAGCATTTTGTTCTGCTATCTAAACACTTTATCCTTCGTTACCCCTTTGAGCCTTATTTGCTCTCTTTCATACCCCTCTTTCGGAATCAGTAGCAAAGATTAGAAACACAAGCATGAAAGATAAGGAAAAAGAAAAAGATAAGAAAAAGAAAAAGAAAAAAAAATAAAACAACAAAACAACTAAAGAGAAAAGAGAAAAAAAGAGATAAGAAAAGAAAAAGAAAAGAAAAGAAAAAGAAAAAATAGTAATAAGTGAAAAGGAAACAACAAGGAATTTGGGATGAACTACGTTTGACCTGATTCCTTTTAAGGATACATAGGCAGCTTCACCGCTCGGTCATAGGGAAACAAAAATCAAAAGATCCCTGAGAAAGAAACTGGGGCAGAAGTTGTGGTTGTTCTAAAGAAATTTGGTTCTGAAGGTTGTAATTTTGAACCCATGTTGATTTGCTTTGAGCCTTTAATACCCTTTCTTTCTAACCCTATCCAAAATCCCATGTTACGATCCAAAGAAAGACCTTCTTATCAATCTTCAAAAGATCCCAAGTCGAGCCAGTAAAGGTGACTCATACCAGGGGCGACATTCCGGTCCAAATAAAAAAAATAAAGACGAGAGAGTCTTATTGGTGAAAACCCTCACAGGCACCGTAAGGCAATGAAAGCCGAGAGAAATCAGAAAATGAGAGAGTCTCATTAGTGAAAACCTTCACGGGCACCTTGAGGTGACGGTAAGGAGAGAGAAAGACCAAGATGAGAGAGGCTTGATAGTGAAAACCTTTCAGGCACTACAAGTCAAAATCAGGATTGTGAATTAGATTAAATGAGCGGAGCATGGAAGTCCCATTTCGCGGAAAAAAAGGGTACGACAAGAGCTGAACATCGGAATTTCTTAATAGAATAGGTCGCAAGTGTATGTCACGGTCATTAGAGTTAGTATCCACATCCGATAGGTTTTTACCTTGCAGTTTTTCTTGTTAGGAATCATCTTTGTCTTCTGTCCTTTATTCTATACCTTTTCTTGTTCAGTTTTTCTTCCGGACTCTGTTTGGTCCAAACAAGTGAGAAATTACTTCAAAATTTATCATCAGCTTTCCAATAGCATAAGACGCTATCTGTGCTAGTACGTCAAAGTGGCATAAATCGGGAAACAAATAACAAGCTCATTGAGCTAGTAGTAATCAACATGCTTTGGGGTTCCTGCAAAATACAAAAGTTGGGATATATCAATTCATGGAGAATACAATAGATGATGGGTGTTGGGTAAATGGATCAAAGGTATATTATGTGATAAGATTGACAAAAAGGGTGGACCCGTGACAAGAAAGATATTCCAAGCAGAAATCAAAGATTATAGACCTCAAGGCCAAGGCCAGTGGTTTACACCGAGAAAGAGCTACATGCGCGCTGAAGTTGGTAACAGGGGATCAGATGAAACACAAAGGGTTGGTGGACATCGGTCTATGGGCGATGCAACAAATAAAAGATATTCGGGTTCAAACGAAGAGAGGTATTTTCTAGGTTAAGGTTTATAAAGGAAGTACCTAGTCAAGGAACTAGCAGGGTCTTCGAGTGGAAACCAGTTGTCGTGAAAAGAATGGTATCAGATAAGAAAGACTAGAAGTGGAAAGCAACAATTGGGAAGTTTGTGGATAAGGAGTAGTAAGAGGGCCAAAAATTCTCGACCGAGTTCAAGGCAGTCAGACAAAACCGGATATGGAAAGGAAAGAAGGGAAAACCATCCCCAGCAGGAGTATCACATCCAATCACCACACCCTAAACTGACCAATTTTTTCTTTGTGTTTGAAACAGGGGCATGAAGTGTTGTTGATAGCGAAGAACATTTTCTGCAAAAAGAGAGCAAGTACCAAACAGCCACCAAACTGGGGCAAAAATTTTTCTCTGTTTTGTTGAAGATAGTTGAAGTCAGGCGTCCACCTGGAGAACAAGGAATAATAGTTAAAGATAGTTTGAAGTCAGGAGCCCACTTGGAGAATAGAGGCGTACATTTTAGAGTTTTGAAGTCAGGAGCCCGCCTGGAGAACAAAGGTGTACCTTTTAAAGTTTTGAAGCTAGGAGCCCGCTTGGAGAACAGTGGCATACCTTTTTAAGTTTTGAAGTCAGGAGCCCGCTTGTAGAACAGAGGTTTACTTTTAGAGTTTTTGAAGTCAGGAGCCCGCCTGGAGAACAGAGGTGTACTTTTAGAGCTTTTGAAGTTAGGAGCCCGCCTGGAGAATAGAGGTGTACTTTTAGAGTTTTGAAGTCAGGAGCCCGCCTGGAGAACAGAGGCGTACCTTTTAAAGTTTTGAAGTCAGAAGCCCGCCTGGAGAACAGAGGCGTACCTTTAGAGTTTTTGAAGTCAGGAGCCCGCCTGGAGAACAGAGGTGTACCTTTTAGAGATGTTGAAGTCAGGAGCCGGCCTGGAGAACAGAGGCGTACCTTTTAAAGTTTTGAAGTCAGGAGCCCGCATGAAGAATGGAGGTGTACCTTCTAAAGTTTTAATGTCAGGAGCCCGTCGGAAAAATAGAGGTGTACATTTTAAAGTTTTGAAGTCAGGAGCCCGCTTGGAGAACAGAGGTGTTCTTTTAGAGTTTTTGAAGTCAGGAGCCCGCCTGGAGAACAAAGGTGTAACTTTTAGAGTTTTGAAGTAAGGAGCCCGCCTGGAGAACAGAGGCGTACGTTTTAAAGTTTTGAAGTCAGGAGCCCGCCTGGAGAACAGAGGCGTACCTTTAGAGTTTTTGAAGTCAGGAGCCCGCTTGGAGAACAAAGGTGTACCTTTTTAAGTTTTGAAGTCAGGAGCCCACTTGGAGAACAGAGGCGTACCTTTTTAAGTTTCGAAGTCAGGAGCCCGCCTGGAGAATAGAGGTGTAGTTTTAGAGTTTTTGAAGTCAGGAGCCCGCCTAGAGAACAGAGGTGTACTTTTAGAGTTTTTGAGGTCAGGAGCCTGCCTGGAGAATAGAGGTGTACTTTTAGAGTTTTGAAGTCAGGAGACCGCCTGGAGAACAAAGGTGTACCTTTTAGAGTTTTGAAGTCAAGAGCCTGCCTGGATAACAGAGGTGTACTTTTAGAGTTTTGAAGTCAGGAGACCGCCTGGAGAATAGAGGCTTACCTTTTAAAGTTTTAAAGACAGGAGCCCATTTAGAGAACAGAGGCGTAGCTTTCAAGTTTTGGAGTTAGGAGCCCGCGTGGAGAATAGAGTTGTACATTTTAAAGTTTTGAAGTCAGGAGCCCTCCTAGAGAACATAGGTGTACCTTTCTAAGTTTTGAAGTCAGGAGCCCGCCTGTAGAACAGAGGTGTACCTTTAAAGTTTTGAAATCAGGAGCCCGCTTGGAGAATAAAGGTGTACATTTTAAAGTTTTGAAGTCAGGAGCCCGCCTGGAGAACAGAGGTGTACCTTCTTAGTTTTGGAGTCAGGAGCCCGCCTGGAGAACAGAGGTGTACCTTTAAAGTTTTGAAATCAGGAGCCCGCCTAGAGAACAAAGGTGTACATTTTAAAGTTTTGAAGTCAGGAGCCCGCCTGGAGAACAGAGGCGTACTTTTCCAGATCAAGAAATCAGGAGCCCGTCTGGAGAGCAGAGGAAGAAGACAATGACCAAGAGAATACAAGGAAACAAGGCAACAAGAAACACAAGATCAACATTGAAGGTCTAAGATAGGATTTTTGTAATTCATAGCCTAGTCTAGATTCTTTATTTTTCTTTCAGCATGGTGTAATAAGGGGACCAGTAAGCAGTAGCAACAGCAGTAATAGTAACAGTGAAACCAAAGCTTCATGGAAGTCCCAGCTACCAAAACTTTCCGAACCATATTGACCTGATTTCTTTTTAGCCAAGGATATGTAGGAAACCTTTGAAGCAGAGGTTCGGTCAAATCTTTCAAAAATGCTTCACACGGAGTACTCAAACGTGCAAAAATTGCTCGTATCCGCTCACTTTGTCTTTGCACGAAAACTCTTCGTGTTTGCGGGCAAAGAGGGGCAGCTGTGAGCACGTGATTTTTGCCTCATGAATTACTCTCAAAAAATCAAATAAAAATTGTCTGTTTTTATTGTGTAAAATTTGGTGAATTTTCTTGATATTTAGTTATTATCTGTAGTTTGTTTGTGCCTGTGTATTTATTTAAATTGATAAAAAATACCAAAATATGTTACAATTGCATTTTACAACTAGGATTAATTAAGCAAGTAGTTATTTTATAAAAATGAAAAAATTACAAAAAATAACGTACTTTGCATTTTAGTGCTTAATTGTATGATTTGGTATTTAATTATTTATAATAAGTATTATTTAGAGTTAATTAGTATTTGTGATAGGTTAATTTAGGATTTTAGTTTTAAGTTTCTGAAAAGGAAAAAGAAATTAGGAAGAAAATGGGAAATGAAGAAAAGGAAGTTGGGCCAAACAAAT
The DNA here is from genome assembly GCA_026770625.1 of Nicotiana glauca. Lineage (NCBI taxonomy): Eukaryota > Viridiplantae > Streptophyta > Magnoliopsida > Solanales > Solanaceae > Nicotiana > Nicotiana glauca. The sequence goes on from MU673130.1 coordinate 16,209, forward strand.
TAAATCACCCCCAAGCCCAAACCCCTGCACCCCTGAAACCGTCCAAATTATCCAATTAACCCAGCCCAATACAAATCCCAAACTGGTTCGTCTCAGCCTAAGACCCAAACGACGTCATTTTTGTAATGGCTAACCCTGGCCGTTGATCTCTGATGATCAAACGGTCCAGAGCTTCGCCCGTTACCCGACCCAACCCGTGTCCCCATATCCGATCCCCTTTAACTCCAAAACGACCCCGTTTTCCTCCCACTAATTAATCTGAACCGTTGATATTGGTCAATCTAACGGTTCATGTTAATTACCTCATTCCAATATACCAAAACCCTTCAAACCCCTTACTCCAAATCAAACCCCCATCTCTCTTTAGAGATAGCCCTGGTCTCGCCGCCTTACCCCGCCGCTAACAGCCCGCGGAAAATCACCCACGGCGGCGGTCAGTCACCAAACCCCACCAAATTTACACCTTAAACTCCCCTCAACCCCTTTCTCCGAATCCACAATCCACTTCCTTCGAATCACAGCCAAGCCCATCGAATATTGATTTGAAACCATGAACCCTAGTGCCGCCAAAATTTCTCCGGTGGCGGCGCCGTCTCAAACCACCACCAGACTAACACCAGACAACCATCACAACCCCTTCTTTCCAAATCCTAGGATAGTTTCCCTCGAACACCCTTGAAACCCCTCGAATCTGGATTTAAAGATAAAGGTTGGTAGGCGTTTTAGGGATTGAGGTCAAAATTGACCTTAGTTGTGTGTTCTCAGCCGAGAACACTCGACTAAGGTCCATTTTGGCCACAAATCCAAAGGTCATTGAAGGTTCAGGCCGTGGTCTTCTAATTTTGGTAGGTATTTTTTGTCCTTATTTTTTTTCTTTATTTTTTTGTTTTGTTATTAGTTTCATCTCCTGCTCCTTTCTTTTTATTTTTGTTTTAATGTTTTATTTCTCTGATTTTTGTCGGTCTTTCGAGTTAGTCAGTTTCAATAGGTCATTTGTTTATATCCGTGACAGTCCCTATAGTGTTTCTTGCTACTTTGGTTTAATTACGTTTATTTCGTTTCCTTTGTTTGATGGTTGATTCACTATAAAGAATTCAACTCTGAGTTTGAATAATCAAAACAGTTCAGGCTTAAAATCTGTAAATAACTGTGTTTCCCCCAAATTCCCAATTCGTTTGTTTCTTTGGTTCACTTCTGATTGTTTCAGACCTTAATAAATAATCATGGTCCTCTTTAACTTGGCCTAGGGAAATAATGGAGAAGTGATTAACAGGGTTTTAGGGGTTAGTTTGGGAATTAAAACCTGAAAATTGTTCAGTTTAAGTGGTATGCCAACACTAGATTGTCAGGGCACGCTGGATTAAAATATAGGCTGCCTGTACCAGTTGAATAAAATAATGGAAAAGGGGAGTAATGGAAAACTGACACTCTGTTTTAGTGTCTTGAGAAGTGGGAAAATAAGAGAGTGATGGGGGATTTATTTTCTTAATTGGTTAAGTGCTCTTAAGAGCTGGAAAGGGGCGAGAAATTTGGATATAAATGCAGAAGTATAGAGGGACGTAAGAGGAGCCAGCCTTACACAAATATACACTGAAACATAGAGAGTGAGTCCGAAAAATGAAGAGAGGCTGAGAGCTAGAACATTGATATATACATTCTGATATATACATAACAAACGAGAAAGAGTCACTGGTGCCCTGAAAAATACAATATATTGTAAAATTTTACTGTTCCATTGATTCTATTTAGTCTGGTTTGGAGTTTGCAATAGAGTTACTGTTTTATTGGTCTGAGTGGGTTTCGTCGGATATTTGGTTAAATCTGGATTTGTTCATCATTACGGTTGGGTTATTGTTTGATTGAGTGCTATTTCGGATTGCCTTCTGTTCTTTTCTGGTTGAACTTGGTTGCTGATAGTGAAATATTGCCATATTACTGCTACTGACTCCTTATTCCTTTGCTTCCTTTTGATCTCCAGGTATATTTTCTGGCCTATGTAGATTATGTGATTCGAGTGAAACATTAAAGAATACAAGCTGTCATTCGATTCAGATTTCTTTTACTTTTCTATTGTTTCAATATCATGTAGTAATGGTGTAAAAATAAATGTTATCTAGGTCAATGTTTGTATATCTTAAGTCTAATTTATCTACTGTTTAGTAATGAGAATAATATAATTAGTTTGGAGTTTTGTGTTGTCTATATAATCTAACTTGGACATTAGTTTGTTACTTTTAACTCTAGTATGGATTGAACCTTCTTTCACTTGATATTTCTAAGGTTAATCTTGTGTTAAAATTGATTAGTCCAAATGCAGCATCTAATCTATTCAATCTTGAGCATGCTTACTTGAATTATTGAAGTTACATGGGTTTAGTGATGCTAGAACAAATTATAAGTACAGATTTAGTATATGCTTTCATGTTAGGGGTTTCATAACTGAACAATACCTAAATTCATGTGATTATTTAAGTCTGAAAATCATAAAGGAATAACCTATGGACAGTATGTGATATTCTAAAATATGATGGTTCCATGGGAATAGCTTAGGTAGGATGTACAGGGTTGAGGCTTAGGTCTCTGATGGCATGTCAATATTATTCTCGTATCCTTGTCATATGAATCCGTAAGGCTATCAAATGGTTGTAGGAGTTTGATTTCAGAGTTAGTCAATTTTCTTAGCCAGTTTCAGTTCTTGTATATCATGTTTTCTCTAGAAATGATTTGAAATCCAAATTTGTGCAAAATTGCATCAGATTTTAATACAAGTGAGGGATGTTATTTTTAGTGGTGAGGTGTTATCGCATATAAGGTTGTTTGAGGATTCATATGTGAAATAAAAATCTTCAAATGTAGTTGAGCTAAAATTATAGTAGTAATTATCCCATTCAAGATCTTTAACGCTATATTTTGCTCCAAGTGCCTTCGAGGGCTCGTGTTTTGGGCCATCACTCTTGGCCCGATTAGCATTTAGTAAACTGGCCCCGTTCTTTCCGTTTCAAATTGATCGAGCCTGGTCTCGTGAACTCAATTCAATAACCTCCTATACTGTTAGTCAATTAGTAAATCTCTTGATTAACTGAGAATGCCATCCAAAACCAATAACAATTTAAGTCCCTCATGAATTAGTTTAGGAACCCTCCAGTTAGAATAATTCGATGGGAGTCATGCCAAACAAAAATTGCAATTGCATGGCCCTCGCTTTAAATTAATCTTGCTTATCTTTAGAAATTGAGGCGTGCCATTTAGTGAATTCTCATGGCCCTCGCAAAGTTATCAATGCGTTAGTTGCTTTAGGCGCGCGCTTTAATAATTGTACCTTCCTAAATTCGGGTGTGCATTTCATGTGACCCAAATCCAAGTCCCAAAATGTTGAATAAAATGTGTCGAGGATCCGGGTGCATTTCATGTGACGTGATCCAAAAACATATTTTAAACGACGTTTGTCACACCTCCTTTTTTACGTTTAATTCACCCCGCGAAAGGCATCAAGGAGTTTTTTCAATTAAAGAACAGTCGAAACGGGATTAGTTATTTAAGTTTTTCAGAGACGCCACTTGAGAATATAATGGTGTCCCAAGTCACCGGTTTAATCCCGAACCGAGGAAAGTTTGACTCTGTTACAGTCTGCGAACTAGAAATTCGAAAAAGGAATTCTGTTAACCCGGGAGAAGGTGTTGGGTATTCCCGAATTCCGTGGTTCTAGCACGGTCGCTCAACTGTTGTATTCGTTTTTATCTGATTCCAATTATATATTTTTTATTATGTGCATTAGTATTCCGCTTTTCAATTTTAAAGAATTGCAACGTCGTGAAAATTCATTCCTTAACCACACCGTACCAGTACGCCTGTGGTTTTAGATACATTTTGACTTCGTTGAGAGTAGGATTTGGGTCACATAAATGTGCACCCGTAATTGAGAATGTATATTAAAATTGTGCCTAAGATATCTACATATTATTACTTTGGGAAAGACCGTGAAATTAGCTAAACGGTCCTTCCGAGTCTAAAATTTTTATAACAATTTATTTGAGGGCCCCGCAATTGTATATTTTCTTTGGCGAGGCTCGTCTCATCATTTATTAAAGGCCAACTTTAAAGTAATTACAATTATCTATTTAATCCTGTCTCCAAAATGAAGGAAAAATCCTAATAAGCTAAGATTATGAATTTTGACTCTAATTTCAAACAACCAGATATAGATCAAGAGATAATTGGCATTGGGCCCAGTTTTATTTTTAAAAAAAAAGTTATGGACTAAGGTTTCCTGACAGTAGTCATCGGGCCTAAGATTGGCCCCAAATATATTATGAGCTTAAGCTCTTGACCTTACAGGCATTGGGCCTGAAGCTGGTCCAGCAGAAATGACAGATAATTCCATCAATTAAATGGACACGTCTAAGGATCGAATCCCCTAATAAACGAGCACAACTCCTTTGGTTAATAAGACAACACCAAATTGCAACAAATTGTTTTAATAAACCAAATTATTCCTCAACTAATCTTTACTCATGCGATAATAACCTTTAAAGACCAATACATTTGCTGTTTGAAACAAAATTAAGTTGATTAATATCTACTTTATCTAAAAAAAAATATCTCAATTTAGCAAATGATAAAGGTATAACCTCCTGATGTTATTGACAAACGAGAATCACAAACATTTCTAACAATCAACTAAACTTCATTAATTAAACAACTACCAGTTCAAACAAATTTCAACAATTATTATACAATTTATCAAGTCCGTATTAGTGAATAACAGTGTTGTTCTACACATATCAGAATTTGAATTGGTAAACTACAATATCTCAACTAATTACAGCTATAGAGATTTCATCAATTTGATCTAACGTGCCTTGACTTCACTCCATTTTTGATACTATAACAAGGAGAATTCGAACATGTACCTGGAATCCGAGTTAGAAACAAAAGAGAAAGGTCAGCCACAACACAGCAGTAACAGCAACAGATCTCACAGGCCAGACAGGAGTATTTTAAATGAGAATCAGCTTCTCTATAGCACACTTTCATTACAGATTCACTTCAGCATTCCATTTGATTACAATTGAATTAAAACTAGTTCAGATTTGTCTTCACTGATTCATAGGTTCCGAATTTGAATCTGAAACAGTGTAAACAATATAGTATTTGATTGTTTTTTTTTGGCTTTTTTGATATGAATTCAAAGTGTAAAAGAGGAAAAAATGATCTGACAGTATTAATTTCAGATCTGAAGTATAACAGGTATTTTTTAAATTTTTTCTGGGGTTCAAAAAGCTTGGCCAGGATTCAAAAACCTGAGAAATGAGACCCCAAGGGATCTATTTATAGATTTATTTTTTGGAGGGAAACTTAAATTCCATCAATTGCAGTTTAATCCCTATTCTATTTCAATTATACCCTTAAGCTTTTATTAACTAACTAATGAACTACCTTTAGTTATTAAGAATTACAGTAATTCTCCCATCTAGAAGGTTCTATCCTCGTGATTTTCCTATTTTACCCCCACTTCCTTAGGAAAACCACTGAAGTGCCCTTTTA
>MU673136.1:0-52123 GCA_026770625.1 Nicotiana glauca
GAGGTCGTTCTTTCAAACCTCCTCAGTCAGGTCGTTCAGAGTCCAGTGGGGCTTCGTCAGGCCGTGGTCATCAGGATCATCAGTAGAGCCAGCCTGCACTGAGTGCCCTTCCAGCTCAGAGCTCTGCTCCTGCTTCTTTAGCCCGGGGTTCATCTGCAGTGAGGGGTTCCTATCAGGCCCCTTCTCCAGCTCCAGGTCGTTGCTACGAGTGCAGAGAGTTGGGTCATATGAGTAGACAGTGTCCCCGGTTCCGTAGTAGACAGTCTCAGCAGAAGGATTAGCCCTCATCTTCTGCTCCTGTTTCTTCAGCACCCACTCAGTCAGCTAGGAGTGGAGTTCAGATAGCCAGAGGTCGCCCCAGGGGTGAAGACCGTACTAGCGGTGGTCAGGCTCGATTCTATGCTCTTCCAGATAGGAAGGACGCCAGTGTATCAGATGCAGTCATCACAGGTATTATCTCAGTCTGCCATAGGGATGCCTCTATCTTATTTGATCCCGATCTACCTATTCCTATGTATCTTCATATTTTGCTCATCATTTGGGTACGACCCATGGTTATCTTGCCTTGCTTGTGCATGTATCTACCCCGGTGGGTGATACTGTTATTGTGGATCACGTATATCGATCTTGTCTTGTTACTATTGGGGGTCTGGAGACTCGAGTTGACTTGTTATTATTGGACATGGTGGATTTCGATGTGATTCTGGGTATGGATTGGTTATCTCCGTACCATGCTATTCTGGACTGTCATGCCAAAATAGTTATATTGGCTATTCCGAGTGTTCCGAGGATTGAGTGGCGAGGCGTGACTGATTATGTACCCAGCAGAGTGATTTCCTTCCTAAAAGCCCAACGGATGGTTGGGAAGGATTGTTTGTCGTACTTGGATTTCGTTAGAGATGTTTGAACCGAGACTCCTAGTCTTGATTCGGTTCCCGTTGTAAGGGATTTCCCAGATGTGTTTCCAGCGGACCTGCCGGGCATACCGTCGGACAGGGATATTGATTTGGTGCCGGGCACTCAGCCCATCTCTATTCCTCCTTATCGTATAGCGCCAGTTCAGTTAAAGGAATTGAAAGAGTAACTTTAGGAACTCCTAGATAAGGGGTTCATTCGCCCGAGTGTGTCACCGTGGGGTGCATCGGTGTTCTTTGTCAAGAAGAAAGATGGCTCAATGATGATTTGTATTGATTACAGGTAGTTGAACAAGGTAACAGTGAAGAACAAGTATCCCCTACCGCGCATTGATGATTTGTTTGATCAGCTCCAAGGAGCGAGGGTGTTCTCGAAGATTGATCTTCGTTCAGGCTATCACCAGCTGAAGATTAGAGATTCTGATATTATGAAGATAGCTTTCAGGACGAGATATGGGCACTATGAGTTTCTAGTTATGTCATTTGGGTTGACTAATGCCCCGACCGCGTTCATGCACTTGATGAATAGTGTGTTCAGGCCGTATCTGGATTCTTTTGTGATTGTATTTATTGATGACATCCTGGTGTACTCGCGTAGCCAGGAGGAGCACGCGTAGCACTTGAGGGTGGTATTGCAGAGATTGAGAGAGGAGAAGCTTTATGCAAAGTTCTCTAAATGTGAGTTCTGGCTTAGTACTGTGACTTTTCTGGGACACGTGGTGTCTAGTGATGGTATTCAGGTTGACCCAAAGAAGATAGAGGCGGTGCAGAGTTGGCCTAGACCATCTTCAGCTACGGAGATCCGGAGTTTTCTTGGTTTGGCGGGGTATTATCGCCGGTTTGTTCAGGGATTTTCATCTGTTGCTTCGTCCTTGACCAGGTTGACGTAGAAGGGTACACCGTTCGTATGGTCGGATGAGTGCGAGGAAAGCTTTCAGAAGCTCAAGACAGCTTTGACCACAACTCCAGTGTTAGTCTTGCCATTAACTTCAGGTTCTTATACCGTGTATTGTGATGCATCGAGAGTTGGGATAGGTTGTGTGTTGATGCAGAAGGGTAGAGTCATTGCTTATGCTTCTCGTCAGTTGAAGCCTCATGAAAAAAAATACCCTGTTCATGATTTAGAGTTGGCTGCCATAGTTCATGCCTTGAAGATTTGGAGGCACTATTTGTATGGCGTGTCCTATGAGGTGTATACCGATCATCGCAGTCTCTAGCACTTGTTTAAATAGAAGAATTTAAATTTGAGGCAACGGAGGTGGCTTGAGTTACTCAAGGATTATGACATTACCATTTTATATCATCCGGGGAAGGCCAATGTAGTAGCCGATGCTTTGAGCCGAAATGCAGTTAGTATGGGCAGCCTAGCGTATATTCCAGTTGGGGAGAGACCCTTTGCAGTTGATGTTTAGGCTTTGGCCAATCAGTTAGTGAGGTTAGATATTTCAGAGCCTAGCCAGGTGTTGGCTTGTGTTGTTTCTCGGTCTTCTTTATATGATCACATTCGTGAGTGCCAGTATGATAATCCACATTTGCTTGTCCTTAAGGACAGAGTTTAGCATGATGATGCCAGGGATGTTACTATTGATAGTGATGGATTGTTGAGGATGCAGGGGCAGATTTGCGTGCCTAATGTGGATGGGCTTCGAGAGTTGATATTGGAGGAGGCCCACAGCTTGCGGTATTCGATTCATCTGGGTGCCGCGAAGATGTACCAGGATTTGGGACAGCATTACTGGTGGAGAAGGATGAAAAAGGATATTGTGAATTACGTGGCTCGGTGTCTCAACTGTCAGCTGGTCAAGTATGAGCATCAGAGGCCCGGTGGTGTGCTTCAGCGTATAGATATTCCCGAGTGGAAATGGGAGTGGATTACTATGGACTTTGNATCCGAGAGATTGTACGATTGCATGGGGCCCCAGTTTCTATTATATCAGATAGGGGTACTCAGTTTACCTCTCAGTTCTGGAGGACTTTTTAGCGAGAGTTGGGTTCACAGGTAGAGTTGAGCACAGCGTTTCATCCTCAGACGGACGGGCAGTTCGAGCATACCATTCAGATATTGGAGGATATGTTGCGTGCTTGTGTTATTGATTTTGGAGGTTCTTGGGTTGATTACTTGCCTCTTGCAGAGTTTGCTTACAACAACATCTATCAATCCAGCATTCAGATGGCCCCGTATGAAGCCTTATATGGGAGATGGTGTAGATCTCCGATTGGTTGGTTTGAGCCCGGTGAGGCTAGATTATTGGGGACAGAGTTAGTTCAGGATGCCTTAGAGAATGTGAAAGTGATCCAGGAGAGACTTCGTANGAAAGGGAAGCTGAGTCCACGATTCATCGGACCTTTTGAGATACTTAGGAAGATTGGGGAGGTAGCCTATATGCTTGCTTTGCCACCTAGCTTGTCAGTAGCTCATCCGGTGTTCCATGTTTCTATGCTCCGGAAGTATGTTGGGGACCCGTCTCATGTATTAGACTTCAGCACGATCCAGTTGGATGAGGACTTGACCTACGATGTGGAGCCGGTGGCTATTTTGGGTCGTCAGGTTCGAAAGTTGAGATCTAAGGACATAGCTTCGGTGAAGGTACAGTGGAGAGGTCAGCCCGTGGAGGAAGCCACTTGCGAGATCGAGCAGGAGATGCGGAGCAGATATCCTCACTTGTTTGAGACTCCAGGTATGTTTCTTGACCAGCTCGAGGACGAGCGTTTGTTTAAGTTGGGGAGGATGTAACGACCCGACCCGTCGTTACGGGAGTTACCACCCCGTTTTTCCCGTTTTATGCTTCTATATGTTTCATTATATGTGTTTGGCGAATTTGAAGTAATTCGGATAGAGTTCGGTTAGAAATGAGACAATTAGCCTCTTTCTGAGAAGGTTAGTTTGGAAAAGTCAATCGAATGTTGACTTATGAGTTAGAAGGCTCAGAATGGATTTTCGATGATTCGACTACTTTCGGGTGATGATTTGTGACTTAGGAGCGCAATCGGAATTTAATTTGGAGGTCCAGTGTAGAAATAGGCTTGAATTGGCTAAGGTTGGATTTTGGCGAATTCCGATTGATAGGTGAGATTCTGATTCGAGGGTCGGAATGGAATTCTGAGAGTTGCAGTAGCTTCATTAGGTGATTTTGGATATGTCTGCAAATTTTCAGGTAATTAGGACATTGTTTGGTCGGGTTTTTGATTGAATGCGCATTTCGGAAGTTTTAGTTTAACTTAGGCTTGAATCCATGGAAATTCGATGATTTTGATGTTTATGATAGTGTTTTTATGTTACGAGCAAGTTTGAATAAGGTGTTGGGATGTGTTGGTGCTTTTTGTTGAGGTCTCGGGGGCCTCGGGGTGATTTCGGATGGTTAAACGAGAATTTTTGAAGTTTGCAGCAGGTCTGTAATTTGAAGCTCCTGGTATTTCTGCATCTGCAAAAAAAGGACCGCAGAAGCGGTTCTGCAGATGCGGCTGATTGATCGCAGAAGCGGTCCTGAAGAGGGGCTGGCTTATTCCGCAAAAGCGAAAAAATAACCGCAGGAGCGGAAGTTGGAAAACTGCAGAAGCGGATTTTTGGGAGGTTTAATAATAACCGCAAAAGCGGTCAAAATACAGCAGAAGCGGTGGCTGGACCGCAGAAGCGAATAATGCTGAGGGTTTAATGAAACAGTGGGTTCGAATTTCAGAAGTTAGAAAACATTTTGGGACTTCGGGAAGAGGCGATTTTGGGTGATTTGAAGAGTTTTCGAAGGAGATTCTATCAGGTATGAATTTGTAGCCTCAAATAATGTTGTTATGGTATAAAAACAAGGATTAAACACTGAAAATTCAAGGAATTAAAGGGTAAAATTGAGGTTAGGGCTTGAAGCCTAAGAGAGTGTAAATTTGGAATTTGAGGGGACAAACGGACTCCGATTTTTATGAACTTTATATGTACGAACTCTTGGCGAGACGAGGAATCCGTTGGTATGATTTTCGTAATTTTTTGATAAGTGGGCCCGAGGCTACCAACTTCGCAAATTTTAATACTTTTTGAGTATTTTTGATTGGGTTATGTTCCTCTAACCCATATTTATGTATTCGTTGTGATTTTAACTAGATTCGACGCGCGAGGAGGTCGATACGAAAGGAAAAGGCATTGCGGACCATTCTACGGCCGGTTAGAGGTGAGTAGTTGGTGTATATGATGGCATGAGGGTTTGAGACCCCGGCTTATCACATTGTGACGCTATTGTAGGGCGTGACTCGCACCCCATGGCAGGTGTGGGATTGTTATGACTGTGGATTGTGACTTGGTCCATCCCGAACAAGAATGTTTCTATATTGGCGACTGATACGCACCATATATTGATTATATCTGGGCTTATTGCCATGTTTGGGGCCTTGTGCCGATCTGTAGCATCCTCAAAGGATGAATATTATTATGATAGCAGGCTTTGTATAATCATTGATCTCAGTCCTGTGTTTAATCACTGTTATGAAATGCTAAGTCACTTTTCCTGAAGTTAAAAGTATATTTTTCTTAATAAATTGGAAATTGGGAAATTAATTGAATCTGTTACGTGACTCATATGCATATTATGGACTGAGTATGGATCGGGCTGCACGCCACAGCGAATGTTATGATTATATTGCGCTTGGGATGAAGGAGCCTCTTCGGAGTCTGTACACACCCTCAGTGAGCGCCGTCGACGTTAAATGGATCGGGCTGTAAGCCACAGCGTGTTCATGTGCATTGCATTGCATCCTTGTATTATACTTGACTGATATACTTGATGTTGTTTTGCTGTTGGTTCATAGTTAAGGTGTCAGACTGTTAGTTTTTAGCTTTACTTTGTGGCATTTCGTGGATTTCTTATCTTCAGACATTTTATATGCTTATTACTGACTGAGTACTTTGTACTCACCCCTAATCCTTGCACCTTGTGTGCAGATTCAGGTGCACCGGAGGCTTAGTTGAGCAGTCTTTGTTTTCCAGAGATTCTCATAGTTGTTGAGGTAGCTACTTGACGTTCGCAGGACCTGACTACTCTTCCTATTTCAGTTTTTTATATATATATATACATTCCCAGAATTATGTATTTTGTTCAGATATTGTTATTCAGTTTGTTTTAGAGGCTCTAGACTCGTGACCCCAGATCTTTCGGGAGTATTTTATTAGATTTCGTATTTCTCAGTATTATACTTCTATAAATAGTAGATTATTACTCTAAATCTATTATATTCTTCATAAATTGTCGGTTTTTTAAGATTTATTGTTGAATTGGGAGCGATTGTTGGTCAGGCTTGCCTAGCTTTAGAGTTGGGCGCCATCACGACCGGGTTTGGGTTGTGATAGGAGGACAATACAGGTTTTAGGAAAAATAGTGGAAGTATCAGAAATTAGGCATCCACTTGGAGAACAAGGAAAAGCAGTTGAAGATTCAGTAGTCAGGCATCCACCTGGAGAACAAGGAACAACATTTCAAGTTTTTGCAATCAGGAGCCCACCCGGAGAACAAGGGAGTACAATTCAAGTTTTAGTTTTCAAGTTTTATTGATATTTGGTAATATGATATGTGCCCAGCTAGCAAACTAGGGCAAACAATTTTCTTTGTTTTGTTTATGTTTGTCGAAATCAGGCGCCCACCTGGAAAGCAAGGGAATACATTCAAGTTCAGCACTCAGGCACCTACCTGGAGAGCAAGGGAATACATTTCGAGTCAGCAGTCAGGAGCCCGCCTGGAGAGCAGGGAATACATTTCAAGTCAGCAGTTAGGAGCCCACCTGGAAAGCAGGGAATACATTTCAAGTCTGCAGTCAGGAGCTCGCCCGGAAAGCAGAGAATACATTTCAAGTTAGCAGTCAGGAGCCTGCCTGGAGAACGAAGGGAAGAAGTACAATTCAAGTTCAAGTAATCAGGAGCCCGCCTGGAGAACAGAGGAAGACAACAATCATCAAAGGAAGATGTTTAAAGGATCAGCAATTAGGTACCCGCCTGAAGAAAGGGGAGAGCATCTCAAGAATTCGACGTAAGTCAGCAACAAAGGAACTGCTGTAGGAAAATACAAGTCGACAAGGCAACAACAATCACAGAACAAGTTTGAAAATAAGTTTTTGTAATTTATAGACCACAGCTTTGTCTAGCTTCTTTATTTTTGTCATGGTGTAATAAGGAGGTCATAGGCAGTAGCAGAAGCAGCGACAACAATGAAATCACAGCTTCATGGTAGTCCCAGCTACCAAAACTTCCCGAACTACATTGACCTGATTCCTTTGTAGCCAAGGATATGTAGGAAACCTTTTAAGCAGAGGTTCAGTCAAAACTTTCAAAAAATGCTTCCCACGGAGTATTCAAACAGGCAAAATCGCTCGTATCCGGTCACTTTGTCTTTGCGCGAAAACTTTTCGTGTTTACGGGCAAAGAGGGGCAGCTGTGAGCACGTGATTTTTGCCTCACATGAATTACTCCCCCAAAATCAAAACAAAATAATTGTTTGTTTTATTGTTTGAAGTCTTGTGAAATTTGGTGGTATTTTCTGTTATTATTTGCATTTGTCTGTGCCTGTGTATATTATTTAATTAATAAAAAATACAAAAATATGTTTCATTTGCATTTAAGATTTAATTTTACATTTTTAGATTAATTAAGTAAGTTGCTGATTAACAAAAATGGAAAATCACCAAATAATAATAATAATAATAATAATAATAATAATAATAATAATAATAATAATAATGTAGTTTGCATTTTTTAGGGTGATGTCAAATTTTGTGATGTTCTTTTAATTTGGTATTTAAAATGTGTGATAATTATTATTTAGAGTTAATTATTATTTTTAAGTTAATTTGGGTATTATAGTTTGAATTTAGGATTTATTTTAATTTTGAAAAAAGGAAAGAAAAGAAAAAGAGAAATAATTAATAAAAAAGAGGAGGGAAATATAGAGGACCCGGATTGGGCCAAAACCTTCAAGCCCAAACAAAATCCACCCAATTACCCGACCAAACCCGCCCAAACCAGCCCAAACCCGTTCCTATACCCGGTCCACCCCCTGAACCACCCCAAATGATGCCGTTTGAGAATACCTGATTAGGACCGTTGATCTCATTTGATCGAACGGTCCTAAAGCTTCACCCTTACCCGCCCAACCAGATCTGACCTGTACCAACCAGGCCAATCCAGTCTCTACAACAGCTAAACGGTGTCGTTCCAATTAAATGAATGATCCAAGCCGTTGATCTCATTTGATCGAACGGCCTGGATCTACTTCCCCTCCCAAGTATATAAGTTCGAAACACACCCAGCCCCCCTTAGAAACCCCCTTCTCTTTCGTCTCTAACCTTCAGCGACCAAACCTAACGCCACCGTCTTCCGCCACTGGAAATCGCCCACGGTGGCGGACGGTGGCCAATCAACCCCACCTTAACACCGTAGAACCACATCGCCCTCCTCTTCCCAAATACCTAACCAGTTTCCTTCGAATATCCCTGGAGCCCTTCGAATATCGATTCGAAGGGATGAACCCTAGTGCCGCCCTAATATTCTCTAGTGGTGCCACCACCACCAAACCGTCCCAAATCAACACCCTAAAATTACCATAACCTCCTCGTTCCAAATCCATCATTGGTTTCCCTCGAACATGGCCTGAACTCGTCGAAATTCAAATCTAGGATTCGAGCCCTAAAATCCCAAAGCCAAATTCAGACTACTCCTCCAACTTTTCTTAGGCATTCAAGGTGGTTTGCTCATAAAATAATACTGCTCGTTTGTTCTTGGCAAAGAACAAACGATTGACATTATTTGGGGACCAAACTGGATTACCAATCATAAGGTCGAGTCATCACGGGTTCAATCTTTTCAGTTGGTAAGTTCTTCTTCCTCTCGTGTGATTTTCTTCAATGGTTCATCTTCCTCCTCATTCCCTTTCCCGTGGGTTGAAATTCATGACTGTGTTTGGGTTTAGATTAGGTCTTGTTCTTGTTCTGTTATTAATCGCTATATAAGTCTTGGTCTATTTGTTTTTTAATTACTATAATTAATAAGCTTGAACATTTCATGTCAGTTACTTTAGGTTTAAGTTGTTTAAATCATTGTTTAGTTAATTGCGATAAGTTTTGTACTTGAATTTCTGTTTAAATGTTGGTTTACATGATCCTGTGAATGCTAGGGTGTTTGATTCAGATTTAGTTTGTTTTCAGTTGTCAAAAGTTTCTGCATCTCTTTTAAATTTCATCTTTTGATCTATTTGAAGCCTTAGCATTTGAGTAATCCTGTTTGTCACAATTCAGGAAACTTATAGGGGAGTCAACTGTCAGTATAGAAACTCTAGGGGTCTCAAAGGAAGGGGTAAGGCCAGTAATAACTGGTTGGCCTGTAAGGAGTAATTAACAAGGTTTTCAAAGGATAGTTTGGGGTAGTGTTTTATAGGGGCTGCTAAATGGTAGGGGCAATAGCTGGATTAAATTAAAAAGGCACTGATTGAGTGGATAACTAAGTGGACAATTAAGAATTGAAAAGATAAGATAATAATGGGAAATGCACTAACTGAGTACCTATTTAAAAGGCTGAAATCAGAAGGACAAAGAGGAGAATACCCATAGAGATACTAAAAAAACACAAGAGCTGAAAGAGAATTCTAAAAACTGAAATCCTGAAAATCTAACACAATAAGAATCTGAGAGCCTAAGAAGAAACGCACATAGAAATGAACACATAGAGTCTTGAGAGATAGAATTGAAAGTGCAAGAACACTGAAAATTTATAGAGAGATAGTCTGGAGTTTTAAGTGGAGAGATAAAAAAGGCTGAAACACTGAAATTGCTGAGACACTTTGGTAGCACTGATTTCTTTGCACTTTTCTTTGTGAATTTGCTCAAAAACTCTGTTTAGTGCTAGATTTCTGATCCCGATCATTAGGTAGAATTCCCTGAAATATAAAGTCTACATTTGGTTGAAGAATGGTTTGATTTTTGGAACTTGATGTTTGGTTTGAAGCTGTTTGGCTTTCTGGTTTACTGTTTTATTGGATATGGGGCTGATTTTTGCTACTTGGCTACTGTTGCTCGACTTTTGCTCACCTTGCTTTGTTTCTTCTCATTTTCTAGGTATTTCCATAAGCTATTGATGGCAAATGGCTGTACCCATGCATTTATTTAGTGGAACTTAATTGAATACAAAATTGCTTTGAGTTTTGATGTATTGTTTTCCTCCTGTTCTCAGTAATACATTTTCAGTAGTTTATAGTTATGCATGTTATTTTCAGTCTTCACAGGCCTTCAGTATGCTGTAATGAGAGATTTGTGCCCTTGGATTGAGAGGGACTGTTTAATTTCATTATAAGTATAGGGTTCAAGAGTCGAACATTGAGTGCTATACTTAGTAAGGTTTTAACCATTTGCTTGTTTTTTTTGAGTGTTGGTTTGGGTTTCTGAATAGGTGCAATATTTTAGTGAGATGTACTTGTTTGAATGGCCTGGGATTTTACTGAATCGACTAAGTCTGCTGATAATTATCGAGCATGGATAAAAGGCTAGAAATTAGTAATAGGTATACATATCATGATTGCAATGTGTTCCTTTCATCGAAGTATTTAATAGATTCAGTGTTATTCAATGTTTAAGTTTCATTAACAAAAGTAATTTTGTCAATTTGCGAAGCTGGAGCCAATGGGCTCATCTCTTGAGCCCACTAATTCAAGGCGTTACTGATGGGATTTTCATATAGTGAGCCTGACCCAAAATGCATAGCAGATAGAATTAGAGGCTCAGTGGTTTAATTCGTGCTAGATTAGTTTAAATTTGGAATGAAAAAAGGTAATTCATCTTGTGCTTCACATAGCATTAGTTGGCTGATGTTTGCCTGATTCTGCAAATTGTTTGGCTTTAAGTGTTGGACTTCACACCGACTTGGCTAATGAATGTTTGATTTGTTGATCCAATATGCATATCTCCATTGAGGTTTGTCAGTTCACTAAATCTTGGGCTCATCTTGGGCCCAAGCCTGAAAAGGCCAACAAAGGGACCGTGTATTTCACACCACTTGGGTCTGTTTGTTAGACCCAGTCTTTGATTAATTATTGATTGTTGAAACAACCCGTCGTTAATAATTGGCCGTTAAACACAAGGCCCATTAGTTGATAAACAAGTTTGGACCTTTAATAAAAATATTAGAAGTAATTTAATTTCCCTTAGTTAATTAATTGGACTTTTAAAAAAATAGATTGGGGCGTGCTATATTAGGTAACACAAATAGCTTATGTCCCTCCAAAGTTTATTTGAATTCTCTTTGAAAAAAATGGAATTAAGGCGTGCCGTGCCAAGTAAGATCTCAATTGCATGGCCCTCATTTAGTTTGTCCTTGAATATTTGAATCCTCAGAATTGAGGCGTGCCATTTAGCAAATTTTCATGGTCCTCGTAAAGTTGCAAACGCGTAGTTGCTTTAGGCGCGTCATTTTAATAATTTACCTTTCTCTGGTGCACATTTATGTGACCCAAATCCAAATCTCAACGATGTTAAAATATGTCAAAAATCGCGGGTGCATTTATGTGACATAGTTCGGGACGCGTTTTAATAACGTTATAATTTTCTTTCTAAAAAATGAATAAAAGCGGTTAAAACTAAAATTTGCACATAGGTTCATAATTGTTAAAAGTTGGATAATTAAGCCGAATATAACAGTTGAGCGACCGTGCTAGAACCACGAAATTCGGGAATGCCTAACACATTCTCCCGAGTTAACAGAATTCCTTACCCAGATTTCTGGTTCGCGGACTGTTAAACAGAGTCATTCTTTTCCACGATTCGGGATTTGAACCGGTGACTTGGGACACCATAAATATCCCAAGTGGCGACTCTAAATTTTTAATAATAAATTTCGTTTCGATTGTCACTTGAATTAGAAAAACTCCCCTTATACCCTCTTCCGGGGGTGTAGGAAAAAGGAGGTGTGACAGTGGGTATTTCTGCTAAGGTTTGGATAATGGCCCTAGTTGGCGTGAGGGTTTCTTGACTTATTGACTTCATAAGAGGCTATGAGTTCCCGTATGTTTCTTTATCATGGACATTCATGTGGAGGTCTGGAATAGGGTTATATTCAATGTGAGGTGTTGCCGGCATCCAGGGTATCATTTGAACAACTACAGGGGTAAGAGGTTATTGCTTTGGGCATTGAGTTGTGTGGAGCAGCATGTGATTATATTCAGGATTGGAATTTTTGGCTAGATTCAGCTCGTTTGGGTGTGTTTAGTGTGATGATGTGGAATTCGGGTCCCATGATGAATTTCAGATGTTGAGGTTTGGGTTCTTTTCTAAGGTTATGGACTAAGGAGGAGATGAGATCTTCAGTTAAGTGGCATTTTCAGTTCTTCATAGGTTGGGTGATGGGGAAAATAACCCCGGGTATATGTATGGTGAGCTCATGCAGTGGTTTGATGGCTTTGGAGCGACTCCGGTCACGTTCGAGGACGAACATATATTTAAGTGGAGGAGGATGTAACGACTCCACTGATCGTTTTGAGCAATTGCGCCTGCTTCGGTAGTTGGAGGTCTCGAGCAGCACCACCTTATGTATATCAACTTGTGTGCATGGTTGGATTCGGTTTTCGGATGAATTAGAATTGAATTGGAGGAAGGAACCTAGTTATGGAAGTTTAAACAATGAAAATTTGATTGGAATTGGAATTTTGAGTAAATGGTCTAGAATGGGTCGTGGGTGATCCCAACAACTTCGTATGGTAATTTTGGACTTAGGAGTGCATTCGGATTCAGATTTGGAGGTTCGTAGGGTAATTTGAGGTGTTTCGGCGAACGTTGAAAAAGTTAAAGTTTTGACCCATAGTTGACTTTTGTGATATTGGGGTCGGAATGCGATTCTGAGAGTTGGAGTAGCTTCGTTATGTCAATTTGGACTTGTCTGCAAAATTTGGCGTTGTTCCGAGTTGAATAGATAGGTTTCGACATGAGGTTTGATATTTGAAGATTTGAAAATTCCTAAGCTTGATTTTTGGTTTGATTCATTGTTTTGTTGTTGTTCTATGGGATTTGAAACCTCGAGAGAGTCTGTGTTAGGTTATATGACTTATTTGTGTGATTAGACAGGGTTTCGGGAGCCTCGGGTGAGTTTTGAGCGAGTCCAGGCATTCCAAAACTTAGAAAATGGATGGGGGCAGAAGTTTTAGTGCTGGGCGCGGAAAATGGTCCGCGGTCATGAAGATCCGCAAGTCGTCGGTCCAACTTTGGAAGCTCATATATCTTGATCTACAAAGAATTTGGGGATGATTCAAAAATGAAAGTTGTAGATAGTTGAATCTAAGTTTCAGAAAAATATTATAACAAGCATTTGGAAATCTATAGCAAAAGTTATGTCCAAAATGCTAAGGCCTATCACTGCAGTCAAAATCCACCGTAGGGGCAATCGATTTTGTGCGGCCATCATTGGTGGAATCCGGGAGGTGAACTATAAATATGAGGTTTAGGGTTTTATTTCATATTTAGGCCTAGAGAGCTCGAATTTTGGCGATCTTTCAAAGGTTTTTCAAGAAATTCATCAGGGTAAGTGATTCTAACTCGGATTTGGCTAGAATACATGAATCTATCATTTAATTCATCATTTGAATCGTGATTTGGGATGGAATTTGGGAAGAACTATGAAATCTTTCAAAAATGTAAAATGATAATTTGAAGGACCAAATAATATCGGAATTGGATAATTTTTGTATGGGTGAACTCGTATCAGAATGGGTATCCGATTTTTTTAAATTTTGTCGGGTTCCAAGGTGCGAGCCCAGGGAGTTGACTTTTGTTGACTTTTTAAAAATTGTATAAGAATCATATCTTTGTTAATTGAAATTATTTTCTCTTGCATTGTTAGATGTATTCAAGTCGTTTTTGTCTAGATTGAGTCAAGCATTGATGAACTGGAAAAAGGAAAAGCTAAATTGAGTTTTGAATTGGACGGATTCAGGTAAGTATCTTGCCTAACCTTGAGTGGGGGACTTCCCCTTTGGAATTGAATCTTCTATGCTAATTGTAGTCTATGCAAGCGAGGTGATGAATGTGTGCTCGGACTTATTTGTGGGAAATTTACCTATAAGGTTCTTAGGTCATTATGTGGAAGGTATCCTGATATGATTGGGCTTCCTAGTTGCTTAAATTTCCCCTACATGCTCCACATGACGTTGCTAGATTTCCTCTAATTGTTACGTGTTATATTGACCCTAAATTGCCTTAATTGGAGTGATTGCCTTCCTTATTGTTTTGGTACTTCTTGGTTGTGAGTTCCTCTATGACTTCGTGCAAATAGGTTACATGTCCAATTGTTGTGGTTGTCGGTGTAGTTATCACGTGCTTATTACACCTTGTTGTGTAGTGGAGGTTTCATTGTGAAGTTAATTGTTGGCACAAGTTTGGTTATAGTTGGTTCCCTTGTAGGGACACATTTAATTCTTACTGTTGGTTCCCTTGTCGTGATGTGTTTGTTCTTGATATTGACTCCCTTGTCGGGCTATTATTGTTTCCTTATTTTTTTCTTGCCAGTATTCTTTTATAATTGATGATGAGAAATTGAAATGGGAGCGGGTGGTACGCCTACCACAATATATAATAAAATGGTAGCGGGTGGTACGCCTACCACAAGATATAATGAAATGGGAGCGGGTGGTACGCCTACCATAAGATATAATAAAATGGGAGCGGGTGGTACGCCTACCACAAGATATAATGAAATGGGAGCGGGTGGTACGCCTACTACAAGATATGATGAAATGGGAGCGGGTGGTACGCCTACCACAAGATATATGAAGTGGGAGCGGGTGGTACACCTACCACACGATAAGTGAAATGGGAGCGGGCGGCACGCCTGCCACGAGATAAATAAGATGAAAGTGAAATTCTGTGCTTGATTTTCTTATCCTTGTTAGAGATTGGATTTTTGGTGTCGTGCACCTTCGGTTTGATATGTTTAGTTGTTGTTTTCAATTCAAATGTTTAAATAGTTTAATCCTTTCATTGTTGTGATCCTTTGTGTTAGAACCCACAATGTTTTCAATACCTCACCATATTCACATATATATTCATTTATACGTTCCATTACTTCAAACTTCAATAATTGTTACATCCTTAATTCAATTCATTTTTCAATTATATCTCCTTAAACCGTCTGGGATTGTATTGTACTCAAAAAGAAATTTCTACTATGTTTTAAGTTTTCAACTCCCCTGTTAAAGGTAATAATTCTTCCGATGTTGTATTTTAAATTTAACAGGGAATTTTCTTACGAGAATGATTTGAAAAAATATCTTCATCTTTTCTTGCTGATTTTTTTCAAACTTATTTGGAAATTCAAATTAAATTTATATTATACAAATGGGACTTCTTGAACATCTTAAGTGCATTTGTAAGGACATTTGGTACTATATATCATGATGATTTTATTGTGAAGAGTGAGATGGAAAATATGTGGGCACGAGGTGCCATATGTGCTGAAAGTTCGAAAGTTGAGATTATGATATGAGAAATCGAGGATTGAAATGGTCGGTATGGTGTTTTAAACTTGATGGGATTGGTTGAGTTGTCATTGTTTTCTTTAGTTGGCTACATTCTTACTTGTCTCTGTCTCTGCTATATCAGTGTTGAATTGTTTGGTTATCTGATTTACGTGATTTCTCAATTGTTTGTTACTATCTGTGTTCTTCCTTTATTGTTATATTGTTTGTACTTGGATTTTCTCTCCGCGGCTGATATTAATTCGTTATCTTTATCTTGATGTTTATTATCCTGTCCTGTTAATTTTAAATGGCCAGTAGGTGTCCTGACTGTTCCTCGTCACTACCCCACCGAGGTTAGTCTTGATACTTACTGGGCACCACCGTGGTGTGCTCATACTACACTTCTGCACATTTTTGTGTGCATATCCAGGTATTGTTTGCTAGTAGCTGTGCGGGTTCTTGCCGAGGAGACTCAAGGTAGTCCTACTGCTCCGTTCGCAGGCTTCAGAGTCACCTTTCTATTTTATATTCACATTGTTGTACTTATTTCCATACGATTTATTTAGGAGTTGCAACAAAATTTTGTAGAGCTTATGACTTGTACTACCGGGTTTTGGGAAGTTTTTCATTGTATTAGGGATTCATCTCAGAAGAATTCTAACTGTTATTAATTATTGTTGTTATTCCATATTTTAGGTGGTCTACCTAGTCCTTAAGACTAGGTGCCATCATGAAACCTAACGGAGGGAAAATTGGGTCGTGACAAGTTGATATCAGAGCTCTAGGTTCATAGGTGCTACAAGTCATATTCGAGTTTAGTAGAGCCTTGCAGATCGGTACGGAGACGTATGTACTTATCTTCGAGAGGCTACAGAACTATTAGGAAAATTCCACTTCATTCATTCCTTATTGTGCGACATTTATTTAGCTTGAGGCACATAACTTATGTTCCTTTACATCCACTCGTGTATAATATTATGCTCTCAACGTTCGCCATGTGCTAGTGGTTCGTGATGCTAAAAACAGGCTACGAAGGAGTCAGGGATGCTCATGCATTGTCTCAATATGTCATTCAAACTGAAAACCCAAAGGTATTGAGAGACTATTCAGTTGATCGTATGGAGGTGCAGCGGTTTCCGACATCTAGTTGATGAGTGCGAGTTGGGAAGGTTTAATTGATTGACTAGTCGTCGCAATTTTTGGCAAGGTCACGAGGTGGGAGTTGATTGGTAGTAATTAGTGGTATTGGGGGTACCTTGTGGATTGTGTTGTACGAGCGGTAAAAGTAGTTTTGTGGATTATCAGATATTGTTTCCCATGGCTTTGCTCCAAGTGGAGGATTCCAATAGCGGCATTAATATTGCAGAGTTAGACTTATATCAGTTTGGGCTGGAGGCATGTATATATGTAATATCGATGGGTTCTCGGGTTTTGCATTTGACCAAGTATTGATATTTTACATGAGATGATATTGGGGCTTGCAATATTTCTACGTCAACAATGGGTCTGTATTTCAGCATCAAAGGGAGTCAGAGGAACAACTTCAGATTCATAGAAGGTCTACTTAGCGTGGGTACCGTAGTGACGGCATGACGAGATGTTTAAGAGGAAATGTAGTGGTTTATGAGCTTCTGGCTACGTAGTTCGCGTTGGGATTATCTGTATTTGGGACTTTGATTGGGGTTATTGCATATCGAATATTCGAAGAAATGAGTCAGTTCAGTAGTGTTGGGTCAGCATAGCTATGGAAGTAAATGGTCCTTTTTGAATGGGAATTCTCAACTGGCATTTGTGGAAGCACTCTTGGATTGGACAGTTTATGTGACTCGGCTTGAGTTGGGTGTCTTCTATGGGCATAAAGAATATGTGGTACATTGTGGTTTTCTCCTGAATCAGTATCTGAAATTAATAGACTGTTGGCCTTACTGGCTATCACAGGTGAAGATTGTGAATTTTGGAAAGGGCCTTGAGTTTTGGTTGCGGGTGCGTGGCTAGTAGCAGGGTGAATACTGGGTTCTGAGGCTTTCGAGGTTCATGTTTTATTGCGCGACCGAAATCTTATATGGGTGCTTAGACAGGATGATGGAAGGTGAGTGATGTATCAGCCATTTGATCTGCATAGTTGGATCCGAGCAGGGAATTTTTAGTATTCCTGAGGTTTTGGGACTAGGTGTCCCCGTATGTGGGCTATTTCTTGTTAGTAGATTGTGAAGAAATGCTGAGAATGGGGTAATGTTTGTTGACGAGTTGTTGTGGATCCTTTTAAAGCATATTTATCTGATCAGGAAGGATCAAGATTTGGTTGAGGCAATGTGAAAGCTCAGTGAGAATATATATCTTGTATCAGGTCAAGTTTGTGTGCTCCTGTGAGGTTGTTATTTTGATTATGTTACCAGGCAGGATGGATATTATATGTGCCCTAGACTATGATATGTGATACTCTTGTATGTTGTATTAGACAGTGATGTGGTATGATTATTTAACACGCATGTAGTGATTCTGTTCAGTCCTTATGGAGATGTGGGCAAGGTAGCCCTCATGATGTTGATTTGCTTATTGCACTCTAGCCGTGCTTGCTTCTTTCATGTTCTAGCACTTTTATTTATTTTCCCACAATTTTATTTGTGCTCTGTTGTACTTGATATCAGTATTCATATGATCAGTGAGCCCGAGCATTTTGGCTCGATGAGTATTTGGCAGCGGGCTGCACGTCACGGCAGATGTTATGTGGTATACTTGCTTGATGAGTATTTGGGAGGGGGTTGCACACCGCAACAGATGTTATATGAGATACCCTTTCCTTGTGTTTATTTGGGGTTCTACTTTTCCTCTGTTGAACAATTTGATGAAAACTATATTCTCTTTGTTGCACATGTACACTTGTTAGAAGATTCTTCTACTTTGCTTTTCCGTGTGTTACGTAATTGAGTTATTGCTGGTTCAGTGTACGAGCTGTGTAGTGTGAGAATTTTTGTATTTCCATGATGAGTCATCAGTTGGGATGCTTGTATTGGTCGAGATATGGTTCTTAGACCTGAGAGTGGTACTATGGTATTAAGGGTAAGGAGTGTTTGGAAGTATGTGGGTATTTCTGCTAAGGTTTGGATAATGGCCCTAGCTGGTGAGATGGTTTCTTGACTTATTGACTTCATAAGAGGCTATGAGTTCCCGTATGTTTCTTTATCATGGACATTCATGTGGAGGTCTGGAATAGGGTTATATTTAATGTGAGGTGTTGCCGGCATCCAGGGTATCATTTGAACAGCTACGGGGGTCAGAGGTTATTGCTTCGGGCATTGAGTTGTGTGGAACAGCATGTGATTATATTCGGGATTGGAATTTATGGCTCGATTCAACTTGTTTGGGTGTGTTTAGTGTGATGATGTGGAATTTGGGTCCCATGATGAATTTCAGATGTTGAGGTTTGGGTTCTTTTCTGAGGTTATGGACTAAGGAGGAGATGAGATCTTCAGTTAAGTGGCATTGTCAGTTCTTCATAGGTTGGGTGATGGGGAAACAACCCCAGGTGTATGTATGGTGAGCTCATGCAGTGGTTCGATGGCTTTGGAGCGACTCCGGGCACGCTCGAGGAAGGACGTATGTTTAAGTGGAGGAGGATGTAATGACCCGACTGGTCGTTTTGAGCAATTGCACCCACTTCGGTAGTTTGAGGTCTCGAGCAGCTTCACATTATGCATATCGACTTGTGTGCATGGTTGGATTCGGTTTTCGGATGAATTAGAATTGAATTGGAGAAGGAACCTAGTTATGGAAGTTTAAACAATGAAAATTTGACTGGAATTGGACTTTTGAGTAAACGGCCCCAAAATGGCCCGTGAGTGATCCCAATAGCTTCGTATGGTGATTTTGGACTTAGGAGTACGTTCACATTCAGATTTGGAGGTCCGTAGGGTAATTTGAGGTGTTTCGACGAAAGTTGGAAAAGTTGAAGTTTTGACCCATAGTTGACTTTTGTGATATCAGGGTCGGAATGCGATTTCGAGAGTTGGAGCAGCTTCGTTATGTCAATTTGGACTTGTCTGCAAAATTTGGCATTATTCCGAGTTGAATTGATAGGTTTCGGCATGAGGTTTGATGTTTGAAGATTTGGAAATTCCTAAGCTTGATTTGTGGTTTGATTCATTGTTTTGTTGTTGCTCTATGTGATTTGAAACCTCGAGCGAGTCCGTGTTAGGTTATATGACTTGTTTGTGTGATTAGACAGGGTTTCGGGAGCCTCGGGTGTGTTTTGGGTGAGTTTTGAGAGAGTCCAAACATTCCGAAACTTAGAAAATGGATGGAGGCAGAAGTTTTAGTGCTGGGCGCGATGGATTTAGTGCTGGGCGCGGTGGTTTAGTGCTGGGCGCGAAAAATGGTCCGCGGTCATGAAGATCCGCAGGTCGTTGGTCCAACTTCGAAATCTCATATATTTTGATTACAAAGAGTTTGGGGATGATTCAAAAACGAAAGTTGTAGAGCTTTGAATCTAGGTTTCAGAAACATATTATAGTAGGCATTTGGAAATCTATAGAAAAAGTTATGTCCAAAATGCTAAGGCCTGTCACTGCAGTCAAAATCCACTGCGGGGGCAATCAATTTTGTGCGGCCAGCATTGGTGGAATCCGGGAGGTGAACTATAAATACGAGGTTTTGGATTTTATTTCATATTTTGGCCTAGAGAGCTTGGATTTTGGTGATTTTTTGAAGGTTTTTCAAGAAATTCATCGGGGTAAGTGATTCTACTCGGATATGGCTAGAATACATGAATATATCATTTAATTCATCATTTGATTCGTGATTTGGGATGGAATATGGGAAGAATTATGAAATCTTTCAAAAATGTAAAAGGATGATTTGAAGGACCAAATGGTATCGGAATTGAATAATTTTGTATAGGTGAACTCGTAACGGAATGAGTATTCAATTTTTGTAAACTTTGTCGGGTTCCAAGGTGCGGGCCCGGGGAGTTGACTTTTGTGGACTTATCGCAAATTGTATAAGAATCATAACTTTGTTAATTGAAAATATTTTCTCTTGCATTGTTAGATGTATTCAAGTCATTTTTGGCTAGATTGAGCCAAGCATTGATGAATTGGAAAAATGAAAAGCTAAATTGAGTATTGAATTGACTGGATTGAGGTATGTATCTTGCTTAACCTTGTGTGGGGGATTTTCCCTTAGGAATTGAGTCTTCTATGCTAATTGTAGTCCATGCAAGCGAGGTGACGAGTGTATGCTCGGACTTATTTGTGGGAAATTTACCTATAAGGTTCTTAGGTCATTATCTGGAAGGTTTCCTGATATGATTGGGCTTCATAGTTGCTTAAATTGCCCCTACATGCTCCACATGACGTTGCTAGGTTTCCTCTAATTGTTACGTGTTACATTGACCCTTAATTGCCTTAATTGGAGTGATTGCCTTCCTTATTGTTTTGGTACTTCTTGGTTGTGAGTTCCTCTATGACTTCGTGCAAATAGGTTACATGTCCAATTGTTGTGGTTGCCGGTGTAGTTATCACGTGCTTATTACATCTTGTTGTGTAGTGTAGGTTTTATTGTGAAGTTAATTGTTGACACAAGTTTGGTTATAGCTGGTTCCCTTGCCGGGACACATTTAATTCTTACTATTGGTTCCCTTGTCGTGACGTGTTTGTTCTTGTTGTTGATTCCCTTGCCGGGCTATTGTTGTTTCCTTATTGTTTTCTTGCCGGTATTCTTTTATAATTGATGATGAGAAATTGAAATGGGAGCGGGTGGTATGCCTACCATAAGATGTAATGAAATGGGAGCGGGTGTTGCGCCTACCACAAGATATAATAAAATGGGAGCGGGTGGTACGCCTACCACAAGATATAATAAAATGGGAGCGGGTGGTACGCCTACCACAAGATATAATGAAATGGGAGCGGGTGGTACGCCTACCACAAGATATGATGAAATGGGAGCGGCTGGTACACCTACCACAAGATATGATAAAATGGGAGCGGGTGGTACGCCTACCACAAGATATATGAAGTGGGAGCGGGTGGTACGCCTACCACAAGATAAGTGAAATGGGAGCGGGTGGCACGCCTGTCACGAGATAAATAAGATGAAAGTGAAATTCTGTATTTGAATTTCTTATCCTTGTTAGAGATTGGATTTTTGGTGTCGTGCACCTTCAATTTGTTATGTTTAGTTGTTGTTGTCAATTCAAATGCTTAAACTGTTTAATCCTTCATTGCTGTGATCCTTTGTGTTAGAACCCACATGTTTTCAATACCTCACCGTATTCACATATATATTCATTTATACGTTCCATTACTTCAAACTTCAATAATTGTTACATCCTTAATTCAATTAGTTTCTCAATTATATCTCCTTAAACCGTCTGGGATTGGTTTCTACTCAAAAAGAAATTTCTACTAAGTTTTAAGTTTTCAACACCCCTGTTAAAGGTAATAATTCTTCCGATGTTGTATTTTAAATTTAAAGGGGTATTTTCTTACGAGAATGATTTCTAAAAATAACTTCATCTTTTCTCGCTAATTTTTTTCAAACTTATTTAGAAATTCAAATTAAATCTATATTATGTAAATAGGACTTCTTGAACATCTTAAGTGCATTTGTAAGGACATTTGGTACTGTATATCATGAGGATTTTATTGTTAAGAGTGAGATGGAAAATATGTGGGCACGAAGTGCTATATGTGCTGAAAGTTCGAAAGTTGAGATTATGATATGAGAAATCGAGGATTGAAATGGTTGAGATGGTGTATTAAACTTGATGGGATTGGTTGAATTATCATTATTTTCTTTAGTTGGATACATTCTTACTTGTCTCTGTCTGTGCTATATCAGTGTTGAATTGTTTGGTTATCTGATTTACGTGATTTTCGTTCGTTACTATCTGTGTTCTTCCTTTATTGTTATACTGTTTGTACTTGGATTTTCTCTCTGCAGCTGATATTAATTCGTTATCTGTATCTTGATGTTTATTATCATATCCTGTTAATTTTAAATGACCAGTAGGTATCTTGACTGTTCCTCGTCACTATCCCACCGAGGTTAGTCTTGATACTTACTGGGCACCGCCGTGGTGTGCTCATACTACACTTCTGCACATTTTTGTGTGCAGATCCATGTATTGTTTGCTAGTAGTTGTGCGGGTTCTTGCCAAGGAGACTCAAGGTAGTCCTGCTACTCCGTTCGCAGACTCAGAGTCACCTTCCTATTTTATATTCACATTATTATACTTATTTCCATACAATTTGTTTAGGAGTTGCAGCGAAATTTTGTAGAGCTTATGACTTGTACTACCAGGTTTTGGGAAGTTATTCATTGTATAAGGGATTCATCTCAGAAGAATTCTAGCTGTTATTAATTATTGTTGTTATTCCGCATTTTAGTAGGCTTACCTAGTCCTTAAGACTAGGTGCCATCACGAAACCCAACACATCGAAAATTAGGTCGTGACATGAACTATATTGAAGAAAAATACCATAGTGTGCACCTGTAAAAATTTATTTCTGCAATATATAATCTTAATTCTTCATCTTGATTTTCAATGCATGTCACTATGTGTTTCTTCTGTTAACAAATTTAATAATCGAAGTGATATTTTGTGGACCAAAATGAGTATGCTATTGGGTAATTTAATAACATCAAGGTACTGAGCTTCAAGATTATGCCAAAGACTCTCATAAAGATGGACAGTCAAGTCACACATTATATAACATTCAAAAAGAATGTGTTTTAGACTGCAGTGAATCTAACACCTTTTAAACCTGAAATTACAGAACTGCTTCTTTTCATCAAACTAACCTTCTACAAATTTTCAACTCCTTTTTCCCTATTTTTGAAAGAATTACGCCCATGTCACTTGACCTAATAGCCCAATCGAAAATGACCCACATTTGAAGCTCTTATCCTATATAACCCATATTATTGTACGTAACTTGAAATTTCCCTTCTTCCCGCACCGCTTCTTTTCATCAAACAAACATTCTGTAAACTTTCAACACCGTTTTGCTTCAATTTCTGCCAGACCTCTAACTTTAAGAAATAATTCCTATAGCCTCAACTACATCTATCTTTTTTGTCTGTTTCTTATTTGGGGGAAGCAAATACTATGATTATACAAATTCTGTTTTCTTCGACGCCAATGAAGACATCCGAAAAACACAATCCCCCGCCCACTGTTTCAGGAAATATTGGTACTCAGCTCCATAATTGTCGGTCTGTAATGCTTTTAAACTT
The DNA here is from genome assembly GCA_026770625.1 of Nicotiana glauca. Taxonomy (NCBI): domain Eukaryota; kingdom Viridiplantae; phylum Streptophyta; class Magnoliopsida; order Solanales; family Solanaceae; genus Nicotiana; species Nicotiana glauca. The sequence goes on from MU673136.1 coordinate 23,612, forward strand.
TAATATTTATCATTTACGTCTTATTCTTACATATTTGACTCTTACTAACTTCTATGAACCCTAATCTAGTTGTATAGGTGTGGGCAAACAAGGATGCCAAAACACAGTCAAAAGATTGAGATACAGTCTAAACCTTCTTCACTATTATGTTTTCCCTCTAAATCAGAACTTATAATGTCAATATTCTTGGATAGTAGTATAATTTTTCTCAAGCACTTTCAAAAATTCAAAGATTCTTCACTACTATGATTTTTTCACAATTAATACTAAATGTGTCGTTGATATGGAGTACAAGGATTTTTCATTACTGATAATTTTTTCCGAGCAAAATTCAAGAACACTGCCTTTAAATATTCTAGAAGACTATAATTTTTTCCCTAATCAATAACTAAGGAGCAAAAGATTCTAATTAACTTGCAAAAATACAAAAATTCAATGTTACTATGATTTTATCGCAATACATAATTAAATCTATAAATATTTTCTCCAAAAGAATAATTAGATTTGTAAATATTCCGAAACACTATAACTATTTACCTATTAAATAATTATTTACTTCTATTAAGTGTCTCCATTGTATGGAGTACAACTATGATGTAGTACTTTTTTTTATCCTTCCAAAGTTTGACAACAATGTCTTTAAACATCGATTATATATAGATTATTGGAAGGTTAGTATTATTATATTTGTTCTGCTTAACTCTTTTGTGTTTTGCTGGATTAGCATTATTAAATATAGATTGTTGCTATATTACCGCTACTTCAACGGCTCTACTTTTTTGTGTTATGCTTGAAGATCGATATATGCATTTATACAGGAATTGTAGAAAAGAAAATAGGTGACGGAACCGTAAGAAGTAAAACCATTATCTGGGTAACTAGATCCATATGGGACTATATTTAGGAGGCTGTTCCTTAATCAATTAATTTATCAGACCGTGAATTAACTGTAGTTGCCTTTTTTCATTTTAGTTGTTGGGAGGAGATATGTGCATTCGGCACTGTATATTTTCACTGTTACGTTAAAATATCTTGAAACTGGTTTGAAGCGAACTCTCACTCTATATATATGTGTAGGGTAAAATCGGTTCATATTAAATACTCGTATAATAGAGCGACATATGGAACCGGAGACAGACAAAAAGCAATACAGGTGGAAACCAAGACCGGAGACAGCAACTTCGGTTGACACTGGGAAGCCCCCGAAAGGAATATTGCTAATGAAGACAAACTAATGCCACCCAATAGCATTCAATGAAGAATATGCTGCAATATTAAATACACAGTCTGTTATATAGAATTCTGACATTCATTGTTTGTCGTTGCACATTCTTTAATGGCCCGCATAATTATCATTTAAGAGAGGCTTGATCATAGGACCTTGTTCCCTGGGTGCAACTATAAATAGTGATTTCAACAGTCATTATAAGGACACGAATTTTATAACAAACTTATGCTACATATTATTCCAAGCTTAATAACACTTTATTTCTTGTGTATTGATATTCTTATTATTACCTTCGGAAGCTTTGCTTTTGGAACCAAGCTATCTGTTGTCTTATCTCGATTTCAATGCTAAGACTTATATTTTTATTTAATTTATTTATAATTTTGGGATCAAATTAATTCGCTTGTCTATAAATCACGTACAAATTTAATTGTACCATTTTACGGGTAACAGTTTGGCGCCCACCGTGGGGCTTAGACAATTGCGTAACTGAGTTGATCCTTGAATCTATTAGTACCATGTTTAATTCTTTGTTTCTTAGCAAAAAATCGTACGAAAATGGCAGATAACGATATCAACATTACACATAATGTTAAGGCACAAGGAAATACGTCTTGACACGAAGGTTTGATCAGTGATACCTGTCACACCTCCTTTTTCTACCACACCACCGGAAGGGAGTAATAAAGGGAGTTTTTTCAATTAAAGGACAATCAAACGAGATTATTTATTAAAAGATTCAGAGTCGCGACTTGGGAGATTTATGGTGTCCCAAGTCACCGGTTTCAAATCCCAAATCGAGGAAAGGGTTGACTCTGTATTATAGTCCGCGAACCAAAAATTCGGGTAAGAAATTTTATTAACCCGGGAGAATGTGTTAGGCACTCCCGAGTTCCGTGGTTCTAGCACGGTCGCTCAACTGTTATTATTGGCCTAATTATCTGATTTTAAAACACTTTAAACCTATGTGCACTTTTTACTTCAAACCACTTTTATTCATTTTAAAGAAGTTTTAATATCGTCTAAAACATGTCTTTGGACCACGTCAAATGAAATGTACCCGTAATCTGAAACACATTTTATTCAATGTTATAAGGATTTAGATTTGGGTCACATGAAATGCACACCCGAGTTTAGGAAGGTAATATTATTAAAGTACGCGCCTAAAGCAATTGCGTGTTTGCAACTTTGCGAGGGCCATGAAAATTTGCTAAATCGCGCACCTCGAACTCTAAGGTTTTAGTTAAAAATTAATTAAAGCGAGGGCCACACAATTGTCATTTTTGTTCGGCATGGCGAACCTCTAATTATTCTACTTAAGCGGTTTTATGGGACTTCTACCCTTAATCCTACTAATTAATTAGCAAATATCGGACTCAAGAAGCATTAACTCCCACGGCCCAAACTCCAGTAATTTTAAACTTGGGCCAATGAGCCCATCACGGTTGTAGCGTAACCGCATCACCAATTCCGAATTGAGATTTGCCCAGGCCCAAGAACGAACATTGATGAGACATGCGCCAAACGGAACCAAGGGTGTGCAGATCGAACTCATACAAAGACAACAAAAAATGACAGGTGTTAATAATGACTATATTATGCACAGGATAAATGGAACCAACTAGAATTGTGATGAATTATTTAATCCTTATCAACTTGCATATATATATATATCAAACAAGTACTTTAGCGATTATACATAATTTGGAGAGCACAAACGTCATTTTTCTCTGAATATAAAACTGAACCATAACTTGGCATGGCTACCATTCTTAACTCTAATTTCAGATTCCAACCATCCTTTCAGCACTTATGAATCAACAAAATGTTACTATATAACATATAATCACTTTAATAATTCTCCAAGCTCCAGGTGTGCTAAGAAGCCAATTATTGTGACTAAAAATACATTTCAGTAAACTACCAATTCTACCCCTAAAATAAAAGTGACACCTGCTATCATAGATCCCAGTTAAGAATTTCAACAATTTAACCTACACTTGCTATTTCAGTAAGCATGAATCAATAGTAAACATCAAAGCATATACTATTTTTTAAATTTAGCTGCATTAGATACAAGCATAACTAAACTAATTGGACCCTCTTTACTATCACAGCTCCACATATCCAAGCTCAAAATAGGCTATATCATGTATCAATACTTGAACCATAATCAAATAAGAAATAAAAATACAGGAATTAAACCATACAAAACAGAAATGACATATAAGTAATGCCACATTTTAACACAGACCCAGCCACTTCAAATCACTTTAACTTGTCATGACCAGTCTAACTCTTAACTAAGCACTTGTAAAAAAAACAAAATACAAGAAGGTAAAAATGGAGGCAACTGTAAGTTAATGGTCCAGCATCCAAACATTTGAACTTTAGCTTGCATTTCTCAAATTCCAATCAAGTATCACATTGTATAAGTTTTAAGAGTATATACCTAGAACAAAAAAGGAAACAAAGAAGAAAATGAAGGTTAGTAGGCATAGCCACAACAGATCAGCAACCTAATTTCAACAGAACAATGATCCAACAAACTAAATAATTTCCAAAACCCAGCTATTACTCCAACTTCAAACTATTTCAGTTCCAAAATGAATCGAAAATAGTTTCAGAAATGAAAGAAAACTCTAGGAATTAAAGAAGGAAATAAGAATTTCAATGGAACAGTGAAATTTCAGTTGCCTCTTTTCTCTCTGATTTTTATCTCTCCAAGGTTTCTTTTTCTATATTCTTCTCCCAGTATTTTCAATACTTTCAGAATCCCTCTTGTGTTCTCTATCTTTTTTTTTTATCTCTTAAGCTCTTAAAACTCTTTTTTCTGTATCCTTTCCTGTGTGTGTTCTCTCTTGTGTCTCTCTCTTATATCTTAATGTGTATCCTTGTTCTCCTAGTATTATTCAGAGTATTTTCTCTTTTATCTCTCTCTCTGTATTCTTCTCTGTATCCCCTCAATCTCTCTATGTTCTCCCTCTTTAAAGCTTTCATGAGCAACCCTTTAACGGGCACTAATTAGTGTCCTTTCCACTATAAATTATCTTTTATTATAAAATAATAAAAGAAGAAGAAAAGTATTGCAAAGAAAAGTAGGGAGAGAGAATTCTTATTGATATTGGGATGAATTACAATGGGGTAAGACCCCTCTATTTATAGGAGAAAAAATGACTTAGCCTCAAAGTAAAACTCTCTACAAGATAGACATTCACTCCAAATATAATTCTATTCATAACACTCCCCCTTGAATGTCTACTCAATAAGTAATGTGCCTCATTAAAACCTTAACTAAAAGAAAACCCAATGGGAAAAAAATTCTAGAAAAGAAAAAAGAGTACACGTGTTTAGAAATGCGTCTATTGGTTGCCTCGTTAAAAATCTTGCAAGGAAAACCCTGTGGGACAAAACCTTGTAAGGAAAAAAGAGTACAACGCACAATAACTCCCCCTGATGAGAGCATCAATTCACATTCTTGAGCCTTCACATCCCAATCTTGTTCACTAGTTTCTTGAAAGTTGACGTCAACAATGATTTTATATCAGTTTCAATGTATTTTCATAATGACATAACATAGAGATCTCTTCATTCATATATTCAGGTACCTGAATCTCTCATGAGATATTATGAAATGTTATGTCATGTGATCTTCTAGATCACTTGCCTCCTTTATTATGATCATTTTGATCATTTGCTCATCTTCTTTATGAAGAAGTTTATTTGAAACCGATAGTCTATACGCTTTAAGCTTACCATAGACTTTGTCCTTCTAGGACTTAATATGAGCATTTGCAATGAGAATATAGTTACTTTCTTTGGGTCAGCAAATGCGTCTGGCATGCTTTGCAATAAATTGCACATGAATTATCCTTTTATGAACTTCAAGTTCATATTATTTTATTCGAGGATCTAGATGTATAAATGATAATTCATTCCATGTAACTTTTTCTCAAACTGTTGTATCTTGTCTCCCCCTCATGTTAGAAAAACTAACTTGTTTCCTCAACTTTGAGAACTCATCTTTGTGCGTTATGGTGTTAATCAAAATATACACCGCACATAAATAATAATAAGATGGAATTATTTGGTTCCTGACCTTGAACCACTTTGATTGTAGAAAATAATATACTTTTGTATATAACGTATATCAAACCGATATACAAAATTTTGTTCTCATAAGCAATTGTTTAGCTGTTAAGTGGAGGCACTCAATTAATTATTTTGCTAAACCAGCTGTGATGTAGACCAACTTATCAAGATGAACTTCTTGAATAGAAAATCTGGAATATGCTCTAAATTAAATTATTGCGCAAGTTACCTCGCAAATACCAGGTTGCGGGTTAATAATAATCGCACATGCAACCATCTCATAGATGCATCTTATGTGGTACATGGCTGGTGAATGGGCCCTATTCACCTTTGATATTTCCAGCATTCATGGGATTCAATCCCAATTTTAATTGGTCTACTAATTAATGAGAACAAGCAATGTAAGAGAATTCGTAAAGAACTTTCTAGTTCTTTAATATTTACCCATGTGAATTCTCTTTTATTTTTGCACATCATACTTAAATTGATATGGCTAAATCAATTATGCCAACTGAATAAATTATCAATATTGATAAACTTCAGATTTACACCATGATGTGTGCAATTATGAATAAACTCTAAGTTTATTACGATATGGGTTTTATATCAATAAAATATCCACTTCATTGTGGTATTCTTTTATTTATGTAGTATAAATTGGAGAATAAAGCGGGTAGCTTTTCACATGCATATTATCCCGCTACAAGTTGTAGTAATAGAAGATATTAAATCTTTCCTTTATTTATAGTCTCAATATAATCAACCGCTTTCGCGAATACTTTGGAAACTGAATATGTTACTTGAGACTTACTACAACACAATACCTTATTGGTAATTAATTGTGTTTCTCCAAAATAGTGGTAATTGGCTCTTCCAGAGCTCTCAATTAATTTTGTACTACCACATATTCATCAACACCCATATGGTGAATATCTCTTTGAAAGAGAAAGTTATACCATTATGGTTATGGTCAAAATTAAATGTGCAAGTTCTGTTCTTGCATTATCGTTGTCTTTTAATAATCACAATGCCAAAATATTTTGGCGTACAGTAGGTACGTGACCAATGACCATTCATGCCATACTAATGATACTATTTTCTTATATCATCTCAAACCTCCTTTTAGAGGTGAGTGTGGTATATTCGCTACCACTAGCACGTTCATATTCTTGTAAGAATGAATATGTATTCGTAAATCAGATATTGTCACATTCACATCATGAGTGGACCATAATCATCTATATGTGCTTTATAAAATCTCATGTAAAATAGATGACAAATATTACTTTCACATAGTGAAGGATTATTTTGAGAATCCTTATTATTCTCAGTATCACAATGATGACGATTATAATTTCGTCTATTGCCACGTCCACATCCATTGATACATTCATAGTAATAATTTTGTCTTCTTTCAGACTTATTACATACTGCTATCACATTCTCTAAAGGGAATGAGAATGAAGCAAATTCAATGGGACGGGTTTTCAATTCTTTGCCCACAATCATACATGAATTTGATCATGGCAAGGCATAGAAAATTTTACCACTTTGGGTGGTTATAATTTCTTTCAAACTCCATTAGAGTTGCAAACAAAATTTTTCGTCTTTGCTTGTATTTAAAATCAAATTATAGAATGTCAAAAATTTAAAAGAGAAAAATAAAGTAAAATACTTACCTTAAATCTATAATTTAATCATGAAGGAAGTTCATGGAATAATTAACAATCATTATGCTCAATCCCAAAGCTTCTACTCAATTGGCTAGAGTCTCGTGCTGATAACGTGTTATAAAATAATAAAAGAAGAAGAAAAGTATTGCAAAGAAAAGTAGGGAGAAGGAATTCTTATTGATATTGGGATGAATTACAATGGGGTAAGACCCCTCTATTTATAGAGGAAAAATGACTTAGCCTCAAAGTAAAACTCTCTACAAGATAGACATTCACTCCAAATAGAATTCTATTCATAACATCTTTTTATTTTTAAATTTTCCACTAAGCTAGTGCTTTTATTTAAATTCAGTAGTGCAGTCCTAACATGTTAGCAGCCTCTTAATTTAATTATTGAGGTTCCCTTAGGCTAGACTATCTAAATTAATCCCTATGCTTATGTTATTACCCTCAATAAACCCACCCGGGTCAAGTTGACCTAAGCATAGAACCTCAAACCTGGGCCTGTCAATCCAGGTTTAATCCCCCTCTTGGACTTTGATTTCCCACAACCCAATTCACAATCAGTGACTCCCAATTTCAGGAAACCAAAAATTAATCAAAGTTTTCTCCAAAAGGAGACCCGGAGTCCTTAATATGCAATCAAAACAAAAAAAAGAAGGTAAATGAACTAATTAACCTAACAACAGCAGGAAATTAACTAATCTATAGACTTGATTAACTAGGAGACCAACTAGAACAATAATCATGCTAATTAATAAGAAGAAAATAACAAATCTAGCAGAATAGTCGTGTGATCATAAAACGAACAAAAGAAAAACCAACGGAGACCAAACGTACAGGTCCCAAACTCGACCGAAAATTTGGTGAAATTTCAAATAAGAAAAAGAAGAAGAAAGAAGAGAGACAACCACAAAAAATTAATATATAAAAAAACGGAACTAGAAACAGACCCAAAAGAAATGGAACTCACCGGCTAAACTCGAACTCGGGACCCGATACTCTGATTTCATCTCCAAATAACATCACTCGCTTGTTCTTTGTCAAGAACGAGCGAACAATGTTATTTTGAGACCAAATCGACTCTGAACATTAAGAATCGACAGAGGAAAATCTTTGCATGAATAAACCTAACTTGGCTTCTAGGGCTCGAACCCTAGATTTGAAATTCAAGCATTTGTGGTGAGATTCAGAGGAAAAGGATTGTAGATTAGGGAAGAGGGGGGTTGAGGTGATTGTATGGTGTGATTTTGGTGGTGAACGGAGCCGGCGTCTCCCCCGGGGAAATTGTGGCGGCGCTAGGGTTTTGATTTTTCAATCAAAGATTCGAAAGGTTCCAGGGTGTTTTGAAGAAAACGGAGCGGAGGTCTGGAATAGGGAGGTGGAGAGAAAGGTTTGGTGTTAATCTCATGGTGATTGAACGTCGCCCGCTACCGTAGGCGATTTCTGGCGGCGACAGGCAGTGGCTCAGGGTTGGTCTCTGAAGAGACGTGAGAGAGGAGGGGTTCTGAGAGGGGAGGGGGGGTAGGGGGATATTTGTACATATATATATATATATATATATTAATGATGTCCCTAGTTTTGGTCCGTTGGATCTCAATGATCCAACGGTTGAGATCAGGCATGCACAAAACGAGGTTTTTTGGTTTAAGGGGGGTGCTGGACCGGGTTTTGACAGGTCAGGTAATGGGTTGTGGGTAAGGTTTTTGACCATTCGATCAAACTAAACGAACGGTCCAGATTAAGTCATGTCCAAACGACGTCGTTTGGTCTCGCTGGTGACGGACCGGGTTTCAGGCGGGTATTGGGCTGGTTCTGGGGTGGGTTTGGACGGGTAATTTGTTTGGGCTGGGGATTTTGGCCCCAAAATTTTCCTCTTCTATTTAATTCTTTTCCCTTTTATATTTATGTCCCAAACTATTTTCCAAAACTAAAAATCCCTAATTAAATTATAAAAACCTAAATTAGCTTTAAAAATATTGAGTAATTCTAAGTAATAATTATCACAAATAATTAAATACCAAATTAAAAGAAAATCACACAATTTTGACATTAAATACAAAAAAAAATGCAAAGTACGTTATTTTTGTAATTTTTCATTTTTGTAAAACAACAATTTACTTAATCAATCTAAAAATATAAAATTAAATCCTAAATGCAAATGCAACATATTTTTGTATTTTTTATTTTTTTATTTTTCATTAATTTATACACAATAATCATGCATAGACAAATACAAACAATGGCAGAAAATATCATGAAAATTCACAAAATTGCACACAAAGGAAAAACTATTTTATTTTGAGTTCCTTGGGAGTAATTCATGTGAGGCAAAAATAACGTGCTCACAGCTGCCCCTCTTTGCCGGTAAACGCGAAGAGTTTTCGTGCAAAGACAAAGTGAGCGGATAAAAGCGATTTTTGCCCGTTTGAATACTCCATGTGAAGCATTTTTTGAAAGAATTTGACCGAACCTCTATTTCAAAGGTTTCCTACATATCCTTGGCTATAAAGGAATCAAGTCAATGTAGTTCGGGAATTTTGGTAGCCGGGACTACCATGAAGCTGTGATTTACTGTTGCTGCTACTGCTGCTACTGCTGCTACTGCTTACTGACCTCCTTATTACACCATGCTAAAAAAATAAAGAAGCTAGACTAAGCTATAGTCTATGAATTACAAAGACTTATTTTCAAACTTGTTTTGCGACTGTTGTTGCCTTGTCGACTTGCATTTTCTTACAGCAATTCCTTTGTTGCTGTCTTGCACCGAATTCTTGAGATGCTCTCCCTTTTCTTCAGGTGGGTACCTGATTGCTGATCCTTTAAACATCTTCCTTTGATCATTGTCGTCTTCCTCTGTTCTCCAGGCGGGCTTCTGATTACTTGAACTTGAATTGCTTTGTTCTCCAGGTGGGCCCCTGACTTCAAAACTTCAACTGTATTCCTTTGCTCTCCAGGCGGGCTCCTGACTGCTGCCTTGAAATGTATTCCCTGCTCTCCAAGTGGGCTCCTTACTGCTGCCTTGAAGTGTATTCCCTGCTCTCCAGGTGGGCTCCTGATTGCTGACTTCAACTGTATTCCCTGCTCTCCAGGTGGGCTCCTGACTGATGCCTTGAAATGTATTCCCTGCTCTCTAGTCGGGCTCCTGATTGTTGACTTGAAATGTATTCCCTGCTCTCTAGGCGGACTCCTGATTTCAACAAAATAGAAAAACAAAGAAAATTTTTCTGCCCCAGTTTGGTAGCTGGGCGCATATCATATTACCAAATATCAATAAAACTTGAAAATTGAAACTTGAATTGTACTCCTTTGTTCTCCAGGTGGGCTCCTGATTGCTAAAACTTGAAATGTTGTTCCTTGTTCTCCAGGTGGACGCCTGACTTCTGATACTTCAACTGCTCTTCCTTGTTTTCTATGTGGATGCCTGACTTCTAATACTTCAACTGCTTTTCCTTGTTCTCCAGGTGGATGCCTGACTCCTGATACTTTAATTGCTCTTCCTAAAACAGTGTTGTCTTCCCTGTTCTTCAGATGGGCACCTGACTTTAATCACAAATAGACAAAACAAACAAAAGAAAATTTTCTGCCCCAGTTTGATAACTGAGTGCATCTGTGAGTGTTAATTATGTTACTAAATATCTTTAACAATTTAAAAGCTTTATCCCATTATCCAGGAGGGTCCTGAAAACTTTTTTGATGAATTACATATTTCAAAACTACATTATGTTCTAAACCATTTGTTGTTTTTTCCCAAGATAATCTTAATATTATATCCCATTATCCAGGTGGGTTCTGAAAACTTCCAATCAAATCTCATCTTATGAGTAACAACTTTTGTGGCTGAATTAAAACTTCCTTACGACATTCCTTATTCTAAATCTTATTACCTACTGGAAATCCTAAAGCTAGGTCCCATTATTCAGGAGGGTCCTGAAAACTCCCAATTTAAATTGGGGGGAAAAGGTGGAAAAAGATGGTGTTTCTTTGGGTGAATTTATGTTAAATTCTGCTATTCATGTTTATTTTATCCTTTAAACCAAGTCCCATTTTCCAGGAGGGTCTTGAGAATTTAGTTGATCAAACCTATTTGGTACTTGCTCTTTCCTTGCGGAAGGTTTCTCCGCCGTCACCAACATTTCCCGTACCTGTTTCAAATCAAAGAAAAATTTGGTCAGTTTAGAGTGTGATGATTGTTTGTGATACTCTTGTTGGGGATGGTTTTTCCCTTTCTCCTTTCCATACTCTGTTTTGTCTGACCTCCTTGAACTTGGTCGAGAATTTCCGACCTTCTGACTATTCCTCAGCCAAAAGTTCTTGTCTGTTGCTTTCCACTTCTAGTCTTCTTATCCACAAACTTTCCAACTGTTGCTTTCCCCTTCTAGTCTTCTTTTGACCCCGTACTTTTATGAAATCTTAAACCGTTCCATTATTTGGACTTTCAATGATGCCTTTTACGTCCCATCACATTATCTTCGACCTGTCTTAGACACACTTCGCTTTGCACCATATTGGAAACTGGTAGTAAACTCTGAAAATCCTTCTTATTTGTTAAAAACAAACTATTATTGAAAAACCTTAGCCACAAGAAATTAAAAGCGGTGGTTTCAAAAGATAGAAAATAAAAGGAAAATCTTCCTTTAGAAGACTGTTTAAGAAAAGAAAAGGACTTATCTGAATGGGATAACTGATCTCAATGATCATGTTGTGCATTTTGGATTAACCAACCCAGTCTATTAAATCAATCAAATTTCCAACTGTCTTGCTTTGCTCTTCAAGGTTTCCACAACCCAATTCTTTCCCTGAATCACCATCTTTGTTCAGCTTGGTGCCTTGACGGGTCTTTGTCATCAACTTTATCTCATTTGTCCCTTTCTCAATTCCTTGTCTCCTTATGGTGCCTGTTAAGGTTTTCACCAACAAGACTCTCTCATTTTTTTATTCTCTCAGCTTCCATCGCCTTATAGTGCCCTTGCGGGTTTTCACCAATAAGACTCTCTCATTTTTTATTTTCCTTGCTTAAGCCGGAGTATTGTCGTTGCCTTTCTTAAACTTGGGCATTGCCCTTGACTCACATGACTTTGGCATCTCTCGAAGATTGATCGGGAGGTCTTTCTTGGGATATCAATGTGGGTTCTTGGGAAGAAATGGGTGTCAAAAAGGCTCAAAACAATTTTAATGGGTTAAGATTACAACTTTTGGAATCATACTTACTTCCATAATCACAACTTCTGCCCCAGTTTCTTACTTGGGGATCTTTTGATTTTTATTTTACTATGATCGGGCTGTGAGGCTGCCTACGTATAGTTTACAAGAATCCGGTCAAACGTAGTTCACCTGATTTTCCTTGTTGTTATAGTTTTCCTCTTCATTTATTATTATTTTTTTTCTTTTTTTTCTTTTTTTTTCTTTTTTTTTCCTTTTTTTTCTGGTTATTAATTCCAAAAGAGGGGTATGAAATAAAAATAGATAAGGCTTAAAAGGAAAACCAAAGGGTAAAGTGTTTAGATAGCAGAACAGACTGCCTTCATCATTTCAACCTTCGAGATAATGCCAAGTACAAGCAATCAACAATTATATCAAAGAAATCATATATAATATCTCTTGACTGCATCGAAATTGATAGCCATATTTATGCATTTTCCTTCGATATCTGTTAAACATAAAGCACCATTGGACAATACTCTGGTCACAATGAACGGTCCCTGTCAATTTGGGGCGAACTTGCCCTTTGCTTTAGCCTGATGTGGAAGGATACGTTTCAATACTTCATGTCCCACTTCAAACTTTCGAGGACGCACCTTCTTGTTGTATGATCTTGACATTCTCTTCTGATACAACTGGCCATGACATACTGCTGCCAACCTTTTCTCATCGATCAAGCTCAACTGCTCCAAATGGGTTTTGACCCACTCATCATCATCAATCTCAGCCTCAGCAATAATCCGAAGGGACGAGATTTCAACTTCCGCAGGTATTACTGTTTCAGTTCCATATACCAATAAATAAGGACTTGCACCTACTGAAGTACGAACAATAGTGCGATAACCCAACAATGCAAATGGTAACTTTTCATGCCATTTCCTGGAACTTTCTACCATTTTCCTTAATATCTTATTTATGTTTTTGTTGGCTGCCTCGACTGCTCCATTCGCCTTGGGACGATATGGGGTGGAATTGCGATGCATAATCTTGAAATGTTAACATACCGCCTTCCTCAAATTGTTGTTCAGATTAGCACCATTATTTGTGATGACTACCTTTTCTATTCCAAATCGACAGATGATATTTGAATGAACAAAATCAACCACAGCCTTCTTGGTTACAGACTTGAAAGTTTTAGCCTCAACCAATTTGGTAAAATAATCAATGGTCACCAAAATGAACCTGTGCCCGTTGGATGCTGCTGGATCAATGGGTCCAATGACATCCATGCCCCAAGCAACGAAGGGCCATGGTGCTGACATTGTATGCAATTCCGATGGTGGAGAATGAATCAAATCGCCGTGTATCTGGCATTGATGACATTTGCGCATAAATTTGATACAATCTCGCTCCATGGTGAGCCAATAATACCCTGCTCGAAGGATCTTCTTTGCCAACAGATATCCGCTCATATGTGGTCCGCATACCCCTGAATGTACCTTTTTCATGACAGCCGTCGCTTGTCTAGCATCTATGCATCTTAACAATCTAAGGTCTGGTGTTATTTTGTACAAAACTCCTCCACTGAGGAAAAATCCACTTGCCAACCGTTGAATTGTTCTCGTTTGATCTCCCGTGGCTTGCACCGGGTATTTCCCCATTCTGATGTACTCTTTAATATCATGAAACCATGGTTCTCCATCGAGCTCTTCTTCCACCATATTATAGTAAGCATGCTGATCGCGGACTTGAATATGAAGGGGATCTACATAAGCTTTATCCGGATGGTGTAACATTGTTGCCAAGGTAGCCAAAGCATCGGCAACCTCATTATGCACCCTTGGAATATGTTTGAACTCCACTGATCGAAACCGTTGACAAATATCATGGAAACATTGTTGATACGATATGAGCTTCAAATCCCATGTTTCCCATTCTCCTTGAATTTGATGCACCAGAAGGTTCGAGTCCCCCAAGACCAAAACTTCCTAGACATCCATGTCTGTTACTAACCTTAAACCCAAAATGCATGCCTCATACTCAGCCATGTTGTTGGTATAGTAAAAACGAAGCTGAGCCGTAACAGGATAGTGATGCCCTGTTTCAGAAATAAGCACATCCCCTATTCCAACTCATTTCATGTTTGCATCCCCATCAAAGAAAAGTTTCCATCCTGTTTTTTCAGGTAGTTCCAACTCATCAATATGCATCACCTCTTCATCAGGAAAATAAGTTCTCAATGGCTCGTATTCCTCATCGACCGAGTTTTAGGCCAAGTGATCGGCCAGTGCTTGGGCTTTCATTGTAGTCCTCATCACGTAGATGATGTTGAACTCTGTGAGTAATATTTTCCACTTCGCCACTCTCCTTGTGGGCATAGGCTTCTGAAAGATATACTTCAACGAATCTAAGCGTGAAATGAGGTAAGTAGTGTAGGACGACATATAATGTTTCAATTTCTGTGCTACCCAAGTCAGGGCACAACATGTCCTCTCAAGGTGAGTGTACTTAACCTCATAAGCCGTGAACTTTTTGCTAAGATAGTAGATGGCTTGTTCCTTCCTGCTGGTGATTTCATGCTGCCCCAATACACAACCAAACGAATTGCCCAAGACCGTTAAATAAAGAATCAACGGTCTCCTGGTTCAAGTGGAGCCAACACAAGTGGATTTGACAAGTACCCCTTTATCTTATCAAATGACTCTTGACACTCCTCAGTCCATTTGACTGCAACATCCTTCTTCAACAATTTAAAAATAGGTTCACAAGTTGTCGTGAGCTGAGCAATAAACCTGTTGATGTAGTTCAACCTTCCTAACAGACTCATCACTTCAGTCTTGTTCTTCGAGGGTGGCAATTCTTGGATGGCTTTGATCTTTGATGGGTCCAACTCAATGCTTCGCCGACTGACTATAAATCTCAACAGCTTTCTGGATGGAACACCAAATGCGCACTTGGCAGGGTTAAGCTTGAGGTTGTACCTGCGAAGCCTTTGGAAAAACTTCCTTAAGTCTCCGACATGATTGGCCTGTTTCTTTGACTTTATGATCACATCATCCATATACACCTCAATTTCCTTGTGTATCATATCATGAAACACAATGGTCATTTCCCTCATGTAAGGTGCCCCAGCGTTCTTCAAACCAAATGGCATTACCCTATAGCAATAAGTTCCCCACGGTGTGATGAATGCCATCTTTTCTGCATCTTCTTCATCCATAAGAATTTGATGATACCCGGCATAGCAATTCACAAAAGATCCAATATCACGCTTTGCAGAATTGTCAATCAAGATTTGGATATTGGGTAATGGGAAGTTATCTTTTGGGCTTGCTTTGTTGAGATTACGATAGTCAACGCATACTCTGATTTTTTCGTCCTTTTTCGGCACCGACACAACATTAGCCAACCAATTAGGATATCGAGTGACTCGAATAACCTTTGTGTCTTACTGTTTGGTTATTTCTTCCTTAATCTTCACACTCATATCAGTTTTGAATTTCCTCAATTTTTGCTTGACGGGAGGGAATGTCGGGTCAGTAGGCAATTTATGAACCACTAAATCAGTGCTTAATCCCAACATGTCATCATATGACCATGCAAAAATATCTTTGAATTCAATAAGTGCTTTGATTAACTCTTCCCTGATATTAGGTTCAAGATGGATGCTTACTTTGGTTTCTCTGATGTTATCTGTGTCCCCTAGATTGATGGCTTCTGTATCATTTAGGTTGGGTCTGGGTTTTTCTTCGAAGTGACTTAGTTCCCTACTAATTTCTTCGAAGGCTTCATCCTCATCATATTCTGACTCATCATCACAATCTACTTCTTGCACTATTTTTTCGGAGTCAGATTGATTTTTTAGACTGGGCTGAGGATCCATCATATATGCCATATCATTAGGACCAGTATAAAAAGAACTGTACAAAAAAGAAAAGAACAAGACAAAAAATCAAAATAAGTAATGAAGAAGAGACATTTTATTTTATTGGAATACAAGACAACAAGGTTTGCACACTTTAGACAAACTGAAAAATAAAATCTGGATTACAACCCTGGAATAATCCAGACAAACTTGAAGGAAAATCAGAGCGAACTACCAGGACTCCTTCCGAGTGGGGAGAGGTGTAGCCCTCCAATTATTGAGCTTTGTCTCTGGCCCTACAAATTGCACTTCCCCGTTACTAGGACCTTCTCCACTTTCTACCATGTTCACATCATTGAACAAAATTCTCAAACTTCTTTATCAACTCTTTATCAGGATTGATCATAGGACCAAGAATTGTTGTTGCTGGGCGTCCTCTGGTACTAGACTTGACAAATGATCTGGAGAGGCGTGGGACTGACTTTGTAAGGACCCATGCCCTCTATTTTAACTTCCTAGCACTTCTAATATCATCAGCTGTGGGCTTGAATCCCAAACCGAATGTTCCCACATTTTCTGGGAGGGATATCGGCTGTATAACGCCTTGAAGAGATGAACCCAAACCTTTCCCAGGCACAAAACCATTCCTCAATATTTCACAGGCTACCATGATGAATGCGGAGGTTATCTTTGCATTCAGAATTTTATTTCCCCTCCAAAATTTTCTCAACCAAAACTGTGTCACAAATTTGGTATACCCATGGCCCCATGTCATTTTCTACTTCGATGAATGGTACAATGGCGTCACTCTGGGAGCGCATATTGTCCTCACCATGCACCACAATTTATCGGTCCCATTCAAATTTAACCATTTGATGCAAAGTAGATGGAACTACCTTGGCAGCATGAATCCAGGGTCTCCCCAACAAAAGGTTGTAAGTGACTGCCATATCCAACACTTGGAATTCCATAGTAAACTCCACGGGACCAATCGTCAGCTCCAACACTATATCCCCGACCGAATCTTTGCCTCCGCCGTCGAACCCCCGAATGCAAATACTGTTTTTGTGGATTCTGTCATTATCCACTTTCAATTTGTTCAACATGGAGAGAGGAAAAATACTTGCACTAGACCCATTATCGATCAAAACTCAAGTAACCACAGATTCTTCGCACTTCACTATAAGATAAATGGCCCTATTATGCTCGGTACCTTCTTCTGGTAACTCATCATCGGCAAAAGTAACCTTGTTCACCTCAAATATCTTATTTGCTATCTTTTCCAAGCAGTTTACTGAGATCTTGTCAGGAACATGGGCCTCGTTCAAGATTTTCATCAACGCTTGGCGATGTTCCTCTGAATGGATCAACAATGAAAGTACTGAAATCTGAGCTGGCGTCTTCTTCAACTACTCTATAATAGAATAATCCTGCATCTTCATCTTCCTCAGGAACTCCTCTGCTTCCTCTTCAGTCACGGATTTCTTCACTGACGCTGGACTAGCTTTTCTCAATTCTGCGAGAGCAATACACCTTCCCGAGCGAGTTAACTCCTGGGCTTCACAAACTTCCTCCTTGACTTCCTTTCCTTTATAAGTTACTGTAACACGATCATAATTCCATGGAATTGCTTTGCTGTCAACTATCGGTAATTGGATTACCGGCTTGATGATGACGAGATCTGCACGAGCACCTTCCACGATTAGAATGGGTCTGCTTGCCACTCCTAGCACAACTACCTTTATCCTTTTTGGCTTGGCTGCAACTTCATTTGGGTTCCCCTTCTTAACTTCCACAAATGGTTCAACGTCTTGGCTTTACTAGAACGAATCATCACAACGGTATGTGATGGCTTCTTAAGCTCTCCTTCTTTATGCACTATCTCGATCATGTTTGCCTTTTGATGAGCCGGCATTGGATTCCGATTGATGTATGGTTCTTCAGGAGCCTGAAACTCAATTCTGTTGGTGTCAATGATCTCTTGGATAGCATTTTTCAAGTGCCAAGATTTCTCTATTTCATGACCTTGAGTACCAGAACAATATTCACAACTTACGAAATAGTCCAGATTTTTCGGAGGTGGATTTGGTAGTTTGGACTGTATTAGCCTTAGCATATCCAATTGTCTTAGCCTGTGGAACAGACTAGTATATGATTCTCCCAATGGCGTAAATATCTTTTTTTCTGTAACCTTTCATCCTTGAATGCTTGATTAGGCCAGAAACCTAGTCTAGGAGGGTTTCAGTAAGCTCTTGGGGGTGGATAAGCATTTTGTGGGACAGGAGCTTGCCAGTGTGCATGGACAGGAGGTTGGCTATACGCTTGTGCATGGTGGACTGAAAAGTGAGGTGTTGGTGGATAGTCGTGTTGAAGTGGACTATACTGGGTATGGGGGTAAGCTTGGTGGGGTCGAGGTTGATTGTAATGGTAAGATGATCCCCTTGGTCCGAACCAATTTCCTGCATCGGCCATCGCCACGTCCTCTCTCTTCTTTTCTTCCATTCCTCCTGTGCCACCCTAAATAGCTTGGGTGGTTGCCTTTATAGCCGAATAAATCATGATTTTTTTCGACTTGAGGCCTTTCTCTACCATTCCTCCCATTTTCACCACGTCGTTGAAAGATTTTCCTACAGCCGTGACCAGATGTCCATAATATGTTGGTTCTAAAGCTTGTAAAAAATAATCTACCATCTCGCTTTCCTTTATTGGAGGGTCCACTCTTGCTGCTTGCTCCATCCAACGGAAACCACACTCCCTAAAGCTTTCGCTGTGCTTTTTCTCCAACTTCATCAATGATAACCAGTCTGGAATGATCTCAAGATTGTATTGGAAATGACCAGCGAATGCTTGTGCCAGATCGTCCCAGGTATACCATCTTCCATGATCTTGCCGTGTGTACCATTCTAGTGCTGATCCACTTAAACTTTGACTGAAGTAAGACATTAACAACTCATATTTTCCTTATTCTCCCCTCATCTTGCTACAAAACCCTCTTAAGTGCACCATTCGGTCACCGTGCCCATTGTACAAGTCAAACTTGGGAATCTTGAATCCTGCCGGTAATTACACATTTGGAAACAAACACAGGTCCTTGTAGGCTACACTCACCTGACCTCCTAACCCCCGCATATCTCTGAATGATTGTTCTAGGATTTTTACTTTTCTGAACATCTCCTCCTGTTCAGGATTTTTGGATGGTTTTTCCACTCCTATCGGGAGGTCCAAATGCGGAGTACAAGAGTAGGGTTCAGGAGCTTTGAAAGTGGGCTCCGGGAGGTAAAATTGGTTGTCCTAGGCCGGAAACATAGGCTCGCTAGAGGATGGGTGGAGTACGGCTAGTGGAGATGCCACGAAATTCAGTGTGATTGGTGGAAGAAGGTATGGAATTGGTTTTGGTGGTGGAGCTTGGGGTGTATGAGAAGTGGTTCCCCGGTAGTGTTGATAGATGGGAGAACTTGGGGATGAATCAGAAACAAACTGTTCCGGAGACTGAGCCGGTGTCGGTATGAAGCTAGGGTTAGCAGGATAGGCTGGCGGTGCTTGCCCCTTGGTCCAGGCCTGATATATCTCGGCCATCTGTTGTTTCAGTTTGTACATTTCTTCTTTCATTGTATTTACGTCCAATTCTTCCACCTTGGCACTTGTCTCTCTATCTGGACTGGACATGATTACTTCTATTTCTTCTTTGGATCTGGTTTGGTATGAGTGGGTTTCCAGTATGCTAAGTAACTAATAATTGCTTGAACTCTGAAAAAAGCAAACTTGTTAGTCAGTAGTATTTATAGATATGCAATCGCACATTGGGATGCAATGCACCTAAGCATTTCAGCCAGTTCTATCATGTATTTGCTTGGTTGCTTGCGTCATCCCGACTTTTCTTAATTACATCCTTCCTTTTACTGATACTTATATCTCTTTTTATTTGATTATTTTTATTTTTTTTCTTTTTTTTCTTTGTTTTTTTAGTTGTGGTCGAATCTTATGGAGATTGCCTACGTATCATGACCTCACATGAATCAGACCGTGCGTAGTTTTGGCCAAGATAAGTAGAAAAATATTTTGGGATTTTTTTTATGAAAACATCTGCTTTGATTACAACACTTGACAGACTCAGAAAAGACGAAAATGCAGACTCAAAAGGATTAACCGACAAACTTACAAACTTTAATAAGAAAGTATAGACTCAAGCAAAGATCATGAATACATTAATGCCTCGAAAATTCCTGGGGCGCGCACGGCATCATTCGGCCTTGCTGGGGGACTTTGTGCAAGATCCCCCTGGAGCCTCTCCAAGTCGTTCATGATTTGTTGGGCAAGTGTCATCACCGCCGCAAAGAAAGTGGTGCGTGTCATGTCTTCACATGCTTGGCACTTCACAACAATATAATCAGCAATAGCTATGACCCTTTCTCTGATCCTTCCCTTCTCCTGAAGTAGACGCCCAACCTGCCGATTACGGGCCTCTAATACCTGAGAGTCATAAAGGTGTTATTTTTGCAACTACCACACTCCTTCCTCCATCTGAGCCATCAGATCATAACAGTGCTCCCTATCAGTTTGGAAGTCTCTAGCCTGCTTGACCGCCTCATTATCGAGAGTGGCTATTTTTTCTTCTTAGGATAGTGACGGTCCCTTCATAATCCCGCTTTATCTGTTACATAAACCGTGCCCGTTCTTCTGCCCTTTTTGTCCATCTTGCCCGGATTTTTGCTAGACTAGCTTCAAATTTTTCCAGGTCCTTTTGACATTCGAGGGCTTTCTTTTCCAGTCCGCTTATGAGTCTTTTATCGGCCCGAATCCTTTCTGGGTTTTTGGCAGCTATTTTCATCTTCTGGATCTGAGCTTTGAGGGCTTCATTCTCCTGAGCTAGTTTTTTCCTTTCGCCTTCACCTGTAGCATCTTGGATACTGTTGCTGAACTTGAGGTCCCTGATTTGCCTTTCTGACTTGCTTATTTTGGCCTTATAGCTTTTTCCTTTGCTAACCAACCCCACTGTTCTTGCGAGTCATCGGTGAATTGTTAGACATAAGCTTTTTTAGCAGGTCTTTCAGGAATCTGAAACCTTTTGTCGAACCAAATGGAGTACTTCGGGTCTACTTCACCTCTGGCTAAATCCTGAACCATGGTTTTAGGCTCCAAAAATCTGCATTGATTCCATACTTGACGAACCCTTCCTTCCAGAAATGTGTCCTTTGGACCAATTCTATGACATGTTTTCTCAAATCCTCGTTGCGGGGAATGGTTTGAAATCTGCCCAGTTGATGTAGCACTCTGTAAGGAGAATATGGTTGGATACTCCGGATACCCATAAAGAGAAGGTAACACACTTCAACTGACATGTATATTGCTTCGGTGACAGGAAGCCATCCGAACGTCCATTCAATTTTATCAGCAGTCAAAGAATTTAAGTGTGTGACCCAGGCCTTAACACCTTCAGGAAAAGCAATACCCTCCATTCAGTTTTCAAGTTTATTGAAGCATTTCAAACCGGTCATACCGTGGTTCATGTATCCAACCCAGTGGCAAAGATGTTCCTGTATCCACAATTGTAGCAATAAATTACAACCTTGGAAGAAACCTCCCCCTTCTTGACAAATGGTCAAAGCTCGATAAATCTCAGACAAGATTAGGGAAATCAAGGTACCATTAGCCCTCTTTATTGCAACATCAACCATTCCTACAAGGCCTAGTTCTATGTTGTTGTCGTCCCATGGACAAATTATAGTACCCGAGAATGCCGCTATGAAAACTAAACCTCGCCTTGCCTCCCATTTGTCTTTATTTTCGGTATGAGTCAAACCAGTGTTTGGTGCTTCAAAGCCTTTGGGGTTACCATAGAGATGATACAAAAACTGGAACGTGCAACATCCTTTAGATAAATTCCCATCCTGAATGTCTCGGCTGATACTCAACATGTCGAGAAATTAGTAAGGAGATACGGGCCTTGGTGATACATGGTATAGACTTCTAAGATTTCCACTAAGTCCGGCGTAACCCGCAATTTCCTCTAGAGTAGGTGTGAGCTCGAAATAAAAAAATGGAACATATTGAGAGTGGGGTACCAAAAAGGTCAATGCCTCAATTATGTCCAATCTCGGCTTGATGTTCAAAAGTCCGGTAAGGCCACCCAAAACATTTACCACAATTTCTCTATAGTCTTTCCCTAAATCGTTCCACCATATATGGAGCTGCAAGGGGATCTCTTTGAGAGCTGAAAAGTGTTCATTTTCATCTGTGCTCATCCTGCAGATTTATTAGGGTAATTTTAAAATAAAATCAAGACTTTTTTTGACTCAAAAAGCAAAATTAACACTTTTTTTTTTCTTCTTTAATTTCAAATTAAAAATAAAATCCAGTTTTTCAAGTACGGACTTTCAACACCTCGAGGACGAAGATTTTAAGGCTGTGTTTGCTAACAAGCTAAAAATTTTGAAAAATGACTAAAGGTGATTGTTCTTGCAAAAATAGCCTTCCGGCGCCCTTTTGGAGGCGTTTGGATATTTTACACAAGAATGGCATCACTTTATTTATGGCAAAATTAGACATTTGTGTACTCCTAATTATGCGCTTATGTATTTTTCCCCCTTTTTTTCAGAATAGTTGAACCCGATGTGGGTTGCCTACGTATCCCACATCCGGTGAGAATCAAACTTACGTAGTTCTGCCTATTTTGACAAAACGAAACCAACTATTTTTTCCTAAAAAACAACATTTTTCTTCTTTTTTTTTGAAAATAGCATTTGTTAATTCATTCAAGTGATTTGTGACTAGATTCGAGCGGTTTGGTGGTGAATTCGATGGGTAAAGCTATTCTAGAGCAAAATGAGTTATTTTTGTGATTTTAATCATTTTTATAAGACCACTAAATTTCTAATTAACCTAAAAATATAAAATTAAATCCTAAATGCAAATGCAATGTATTTTTGTATTTTTCATAAATTAAAATAAAATTAAACATGCACAAACAACTGCAAACAATTAACAAAATGCTACAAACAATCTACAAAATTGTAAATAATGGGAAAAATTTATTTTTCTTAAATTTATGGGAGTAATTCATATAGGGCAAAAATCATGTGCTCACACTGTAAGTTTTGTCACGCGCGTGAGGCACGTTCTGTGTTTATTATTGCAAATATCTAATGTGATGTGATTGCTTGTCTCCAAATTCAAAATACTTAATCCTAAAGTTCAGATGAATTGAGTAATCTTTAGATACATTATAAATTATATATATATTTTAAGCAACAGACCAAAAAATGGCTATTGGTGTACTTCTCCCCAATATCACAGCAAATAAACCCTAAGCCTAGATTCGAGGAGCCCAATCTCTTCTAGAAGGGAAATATCAATCCCTTTTTGAATGACCTTTTTAAATTGCTCTTGTAATGGATATAACTTTTACACTATGATCTAAAGATACATTTTGAGCAAATATGTCACGATCCAAAATCATCTAAGGGTCGCGATGACGCCGGATACCCGCTGTTAGGCAAGCCAACCAAAATACTTAATTAAATTTTCGTTTTAAATATTTTCGAAACCACTTCTTTTATGCGTTTAAACAATATGTGATGCATTCTACTGAATAAATGATGAAACATTTGACAACTTTAAATTTCTGAATAAACCCATAGACATCCCTAGAACCTGGTGTCACAAGTGCATGAGCTATTTCTAAGAAATAATACAATACAATATCCGTCCGGAATACAAATGGACAGAAAGTAAATACAATATACTGGAAAGGACTATAGTAGTTGCGGGCCGCCTCGAGCAATGCAACTCACATAGTCCCAGTATCATCCATGCTGTTGTGCCCCGTAGGCCATTGGGGGTACATATGCATGTGCAACAAAAATGCACAGAAGTGTAGTATGAGTATGAAAACAACGTGTACTCAATGAGTATCCCGTCTAATCACGAAGAAGTAGAGACGAGATGGTCGACTTCGACACTTACTAGTGGTCCAATAATGATATATAAATAATATGTTAAATCGTGGATTTTTATAAACATGATACAATTCGATAGGTTGAAGCAAATGAACAACTCTTCTTTTTATAGGAGATTTCCAAATTTTTTTAAATCATTTACACAATTATTCTCAAACCGGGAAGAGGCTATAACAACTTCAATAAGTTTCAAGGCAAGCAATACAAGTATGTGCAAACCATGCCTCGTCATGCGCAAACCATGCCGAGGTGTACGGCCCGATCCAATAGAAAATAAATTGTGCATTGCCGAGGGTCAAACGACAGGAACCATAAATGCATCTATTACCCTGCTCGCATATCATACATGCGACGCGGTCAACATTAAATAAATAAATATCCTGCTCGCGAATCATACATGTTAGACGGGCACATATATATATACACCGTCAAACAACCAATTAAGATTTTATCAGGAAATGTTTATTTCAATAAAATCCAATTTTCTTTTAATGATTTAAGAAAATAAAGTTTAATCCCTTTTGAAATTCATTTACTGATTTGATGTGATTTAAGCAATTCTAGCTATCAACACGTTTACAAATAACCCAAGTACAATATGCTTTTTGGTCCTGGACTACCCGGATGATAGCATAATAGTAGCTACGCATGAAATCTTGTCACCTCGTGCATACGTAGCCCCCACAATTAGGAGCATATAACCAATTAACTCACCTATGGGGACAATTCCCTCTTATAAGGTTAGAAAGGAGACTCGCCTCACTCCAAAGATCCATAACCGACATTCTACGTTCTTCCAAAGACTCGAACTAATAAACAAAGCTCCAAAACTAGCCAATAATGATACCAATCCATTAATATATACTCAATTATCCATTACCATCCAATTTATAGCAATTCCTAACCCCTATTGAAAAGTTAACAAAAATACCTTCGGGCCCACGTGTACGGATTTCCAAAATTTTTGAAGAATAAGTTTACACATAACCTCACAAACTCACATATATAATTTACTCTCAATTTCATACCCAAAATCTTGGTCAAATTCCAAGAAATGTAAATTTTTAGGTTTTCCCTCAAACCCCAAGTTTTTTACAAATTTCCTTGTCTAAATCCATATATAAACCTTGTATTTAACTCAAAACTAGCATAAATTACTTACCTCATGATGAATGACGGAACCCCCTCTTCAAAGGCTCCAAAAATCGCCAAACCAAGGTAAAAATGGGTGAAATGAACTCAAACCCCGATTTTTAAACATTTTGCCCAGCCCAAGTCCGCCCTTCTTCATGTTCGTGACCTGTCGCTCGCGTTCGCGAAGTCCAGTTACCCAGCCCCTTCGCGTTCGTATACAAGGCCTCGCGTTCGCGTAGGCCAAAGGCCCCAGGCCCAGATTTTCCTTCTATGCGTTGCGATCTCCTCCTCGCGTTCTCATAGTAACCAGCCCGGCTCCTTCGCGTTCTCGTCCTACACCTCGCGTTCGCGAAGGCTAAAACCAGAAGCCTCCCTCTTTCCTCTTTACGATCGCGAAGGAGGAAACCAGAAATAGAAATCTACAGTAACCACACAACCCGAAATGATCCAAAACTATCCTGAAACATGCCTGAGGCCCCCCGGGACCCCAACCAATCATGCCAATGTCATGACCCAATTCCCAAACTCGATCGTGATGGCGCCTCTCGTGAAGACAAGGCCAGCCAGCCCAACACAAAACTCTTTTCTAAGTAGTTACTTAACATAAACAGTTCTAAACGTGATTTAATAACCATAATGTGTGGAAATAGCGAATACAATAAGGGAAACCATCCCGACCAAACCGGGGTGTCACAAGTCACGAGCATCTATAAGGATGAAATTTACATTTACAAGTCTAGAAGTACACTGAATAGGAATAATGAATGTCACAGAAAGAAAACGATGCTGCAAACACTGGCAGTCACCTCGCTAAGCTCTTACAACTCTGCCTCCAAACAGCCTATTCCCGTTGTCGAGTGAATAAATACCTACAACTGCACACGAGGTTCAAGGAGTAAAGTGAGTACTCCAACTCAGTGAGTAATAAAAGTAAATAACAACTGAGCAGTGCAAAATCACGTAAAGCAAACCATCATGCTATACAGGAGCAGTGAAAAACCCCTTTAGGAGAAAGCAGTGAAGCTGTAAAACCTTTAGAAATATCTTAACTCAGTTTAAAACCTCTTTTGAAAATGTCTCTTTCCAACAGGTAAGCAAATAAATGCGAAACAAGTAGTGCAAGCAAGAACGAAAGTCAGCCCCTCGGGCACAACACTCCGTTAACAGATAACGCCAGGGTATCAGGTAATTATTGCAAGAAGTAGCATATAAGCTAATGAAACAAGAGTGCAGAATTATTATGACAGATAATACAAATAATAACCAATGCATGAGTGCAATACAATGCATATGACGGTACACTCGGGTACCCACTGCGGCGTGCAGCCCAAGCCATCCATTTATTTATCGTCGACGGCGCTCACTGGGGGGGTGTACAAACTCCGGAGGGGCTCCTACAGCCCAGGCGCAATATCAAGCCATCTCATGGCACCAACCAGGCTCTTGGCCTCAATATCAATATAATCATCCAGGCCCTCGGCTTCAAGATCAATGTAATCAACCAGGCTCTCGGCCTCAATATCAATGTAATACTGCTGCGGCGCGCAGCTCGATACATGCTCAGTCCAGAAATGCACATAAGCCCTTTGGGAAATATTAAAATAATAGTTCTCAGTTCAAAACATCAATAAAATATTGTTTAAGTTTTCAAATCTTAGAAAGATGGTTGAGTTTGCGAAACAGTATTTAAAACCTTAGACCGAGATCAATAATATGCAAAATAATGCGAAAATAGTGATATCAATCCCTGAAGGATTCAAATAGTTGGCACAAAGCCCAAACATGGCAATCAACCCAAATTAAGATGGTAACAAGTAGTTTCAATCAATATGTAGTAATTTCATCAATCGGGACGGACCAAGTCACAATCCCTAATGGTTCTCTACCTCACGCTCGCTATCCGGCATGCAAGTATCCTCAATACAGCACTATGATGTGCAAGTCCGGGGTTTCAAACCATCAGAATATCATTTACAATCATTACTCACCTCGAACTGATGAAGTCTCTAGCTCTCGACGCCTTTGCCCCTCAAACCGGCCTCCACGCGCATCGAATCTATCCAACATCAAAGCGAATACATCACAATATGCCAATGGGACAATACCCAATCGAAAACAATTGAAAAAATAGCAAAAATCTCGAAATTAGCAAAACTCAAGCCCCGGGCCCACCTCTCAAAAAATCAGAAAATTAATATCACCGGATTCCTTATCTCGCTACGAGTTCATACATACTAAGAACTCTCAAATTCGAGCTCAAATGACTCATCAAATCCCAATTTGAAATTGTGATGACCCGGCATGTCGTCTCATGTGTTGCTGCCCTGTTTTTCCCATTTATTGCTTCTTAATATTTCATTATCGGTATGTGGTGTGTGAGAGTTGATTGGGATTGGTTTTGATAAGAAATGAGGCACTTAGTCTATTTAAGGAAGGCTTAAGTTGAAAAAGTCATCCGGATGTTGACTTATGAGTTAGAGGGCTCGGATATGATTCCAGCGATTCGATTAGCTTCGGGAGGTGATTTGTGACTTAGGAGCGCGATCGGAATTGATTTTGGAGGCCCGATGTAGAATTAGGCTTTAATTGCCAAAGTTAGAATTTTAGCGAATTCCGGTTGATAGGTGAGATTTTGATCCGAGGGTCGGAATGGAATTCCGAGAGTTGTTGTAGCTTCGTTAGGTGATTTTGGATGTGTGTGCAAAATTTCGGGTCATTCGGAGGTGTTTAGGTCGGTTTTTTGATCGATTGTGCAATTCGGAAGTTTTTAAGAAAGTTAGGCTTTGATTTGATGAAAATTGAGGATTTTGATGTTAACGATAATGTTTAGATGATTCGAGCAAGTTTGGATAGGGTATTAGATCATGTCTGTACTTTTGGTTGAGGTTCCGGGGGCCTCGGGGTAAGATCGAGTGTTAAAAACGAGAGTTTTTGAAGTTGCGTCAGGTCTGCGATTTCTGTCATCTGGTATTTTCGCTTCTGCGGAAATGGACCGCAGAAGTGGTTCCGCAGAAGCGGGTAAGGGAGCTTAGGAGCGATGTTGGTATGGGTTGTGAAGTTCCACAGAAGCGGAACTTGGTCCGCATTAGCGGGTCCGCAGGAGCGGACTTTTGGCCGCAGAAGCGGACTTGGGGATCCGCAGAAGCGAGTTTCTTGTCGCATAAACGGTCGTGGGGAAATTAAGTGAAAACCGCAGAAGCGGATACTTGGACGCGGAAGCGATACTGCAGAAGCGGTTTTGAGATCCGCAGAAGCGGAAACTGGGCTGGTCATAAAGGATTTTATTGAAACATTTCATCCGCGAGGGTTATGTATTCTCCTCCAGTTTTGAGCGAGCTTTGAGTCGATTTTGAAGAGGGATTCAAGGAGGAATGATTGGAGGTAAGATTCTTGAACCTAAAACTCATTTTTATTGAGAAATCT